>CM061052.1:1825000-1985000 GCA_030762865.1 Paraleonurus japonicus | reverse complement strand
TCATGCAGATGACTTGACTCGAGCTTGTCTCCGGATGACTTCCAACTTTCCGGACCTCGGTGACTTGTCCAGGTTCTTAGTCTGATCGGCTTAGTAATCGGCTCTTGACCTCGGCTATTCTTCGAAGTCGTCGATCATCCGAGTTGATCCTTTTTAATTCATCAAAACCTCTTCCGATCTAACACTTGGTATGCAATATAAAATTTGTATAATTTTATGTTGTACTTATTAACACATATAAAAATTGTATGGGTCTAATGTAGTTGCTTGGTAGCCTATATAACATCCATACAACAATGAAAATACCAATTTTACCCTCAAATTAAGTAAATAGGTTACCCCATTCCTTCTTCTCTCTCCTCATTACGCGCAACAGGTGGCCATTCCCACTTCTCTCCGACGGCGACGAACAACGGGTGAAGAGGGTTTTGTGGGCGAACAACGGGAGGCGGCGATGGTGACGGCAGCGACCGATTCACGGCAGCGGTGTTGGGTGACAACGTCACTCAACGGCATCGTTTACACGGTGACGGCATTTTTGTCTTCTCCATTTTCTGTTATTTTTTCGGAAATCATGTACAAAAATTATTACGCAACATATGTTTGAGTAAATCTTGTTTCTTTTTTGTTGAGCTTTTTCCTTTTGGGTATCCTGGGTTTTTCAAGATTTATTTCGAGTTGGATAATATTGTTTCTTTCTATTTGTTGTGTTGGGTCTTGTCTATTTCGAGATATGAATATCATTATGTAGCATATTTTTGAGTAACTTTCGTGTCTTTATTGTTCCTTTATCACATTTGATTTATCACTTTTATGTATTGTTGTACAACGAAATTGGTAGTTGCAATGTTGGATTTTCTCTTCGTTTCATGGGGTATCATTATTTATGCGGCACATGTTTGATATTTGTTTTAGTTCTTAAATGATTCTATGTAGTAGATAGATTATATGTGAAGAGTGGTGATAGTAGTCTATTGTTTTGGATTTTGTGTTGGTTTCATGTGTTACGGAAAATTCATTGTTGCAATGTTGGATTTTCGATTGGTTTCATGTGGTATATCTGTGGACATTTCTTGTTTTCATTGATTTATGTGTTATTTAGTTCTTAAAATAATTCAATATTGTACATAGATATGGAGAGTGGTGACAGTAGTTTGGGTTTGGGAGCAAAGAAAGGGAAAGTATCTCGTGGAAATAGAAGGTTACGGCACGATAATGAAGAAATTTTACTTATACAATGTTTGAAGAAAATTATTGTTGCGGCCGAAGAAGCGACAATGAATTTAGACATGGTTACCTAAAGAAACTGCAAGATATGATGTGTCAAAAAATTTCTAGGATCTGATATTCGTGGATCGCCCCACATCAACTCCGGAATAACTACATGGAAGAGACACCATGGGGCACTTCAAATAGCACTTGCAGAGAGGCGGGGGTGGGTTTAACACCATAACAAAGGTCTTGGATGTCTCTCGATGAGGCTTGATCTAAAGTTGTGAAGGTATGATTTTCTAAAACACGCAATGATGTTTTGTTAATAATTTATTTGCATATATCTATTTTGTGTATTTTTTTTTTCTGAAGGAACCAACCGTCGCTACAATGCGATACAAACCATGGCCTTTCCGTGAGGATTGGCTTGAAATATTTGGAAACGGTCGGGTTAACGGTGAAACGTCGATGGATACTGTTAATCATCTTATTAGCCAGATTTTCGGACAATTCCTCGCAGCAAGTTTTCCCCAACTTTCTCGCAATGTAATCCGGAGCAAGGTTTTTCTCGCCGGAGGAAGATGATGAGATGGATGTTCGAGTGAAACCGCTTCTAATGCCGAAACATCTATACCTTCACCGCAAATTCCCTCCAACTCCAAGAAGAGAGCATCGCATTCTGCTTCTCGTTCAAAACAAAGAACTCATTTCATCACTTGGAGACTTGTTTAATTTCGAGCATCCGATGAGCGGGTGGAAACATAATCCAGTCTTCCCTTGGGTACGAGGCTCGAGACATCCAATTTTTGTAGCAAAATCTTCAAGATACTTGAATCCATCCCCGAGCTAACGGTGGATGAATATTTTGATGCCTCCGAGATCTTATTAAAGAACACACCGCGGTTGGAGTTTTTATGACTGTTCCTAAAATTCACCGGCACGTTATGTGCATCGCTTGCTAGCAGGGATTTGATCATCTCGATCTTTTGTAATGATGCATACACATCTGTAATTATTTGTTGGTTTTACAAGCCTTCTTTTGCTAAGTGTTGTGTATGAAAAATTGAATTTAAGTTTAATTAGGGTTTAATTTAGTTTGAATTTTAAGTTGAACTGTATGGATTTTAAGTTTAATTAAGCCTTTTAATTTAATATCGAAATGTTATGTATACATTTTTGATTGTTGATAGTCTTTATTCTTTGAAAATTGATTGTTGATTGTTCAAAATGGTATATTATATAAAAAAAATATGTCAAATACCTTATCGAAAAATATCGCAAATTTCAAAACAACAAGAATTTTGATTTGTCGGATATATTATGTCAAATTTTAATAAAAAGTGGTCACACGATTATGTCTAATTTACATAGATTTGAATATTATGGTCAATTTAATAGATCATATATATTATGTAGAGCTATTCTAATAATTTATTTAAATCATATATTATGTAGAGTTATTCTAATAATTTGTTTAAATCATATATTATGTAGAGCTATTCTAATAATTTATTTAAATCATATATTATGTAGAGCTATTAATTGAAAATAATTTATTTAATAGGTTTAAATTGAATATTTTGTTCTTAATAGATTTGTTCTTAATTAAAATAGGTTTAAATCCAGATTTTTTTTTATTAATTTAATAAATAGTATTTTTGCTCATGTGGGACGTATAAATTATATTGAGAAAGATACGGGCTTATGTGCTAATATAAATAATTTTTTATCCGAAACCCACTCAAGGCCCACAACTAAGCCCACATATATGTCCACCGACCTGGGCGGAAACCAAAAAGTTGGTCATTTCTCTCTCCCACCTCCCCCACTAACATCTCCACTCCTCCATTTCGAAAACTTGAGCTATTCACCATTTTTTTTTTTTGCAAAATTTCGAAACTTCCACCAAATAACTAACAACACAAATCGAAAATCAAATATTACTTCACTCAAATTCCCTCACAACGCATTGCCCATTCTAAATCCGGCACAAACCCACCGTTATTCCACTATTATTCCCACTCATTGAACATCAACGTGCAAAAGCTTCATTCCCGCCGCACAGAGGTGTTCAAAAAACCGAACCGGGTTAAACCGCCGAACCGCCGTTCAACCGCTTGCAGTTAGCGGTTTTGGCGGTTTCGGTTCATAAACCGAACCGAAACTGTCTAACCGCGGTTCGGTTTCGGTTTATATAATTTTAAAACCGAACAACCAAAACCGGCGGTTTTTCGCTCAAACCCGGTTTAGGCGGTTTTTCTTCTTTTTTTTTTAAATTTTGAAATCAACGGTTAAGATTATTTGCTCGTTGACGATCAACGGTCGGATTGATCCATACAAACTCCAAAAAAAAAAAAGGAAAAATCGACAAACCGGCGGTTCGAACCGAACCGGTTCGTAAACCGTAACCGCCTAACCGCCGGTTCGGTTTGATTTGGATTTTTCACAAACCGAAACCGCCGGTTCGAACCGAAACCGCGATTCGAACCGTTGGGCACCCTTAGCCGCTGCCGAATATTCTCTACTCCGAGAAATATAAGTCGCCCCAACCCTAGTAAAGAACGGAACGGCCGCCGCTTGTCCCATAATTCGGGCGCCCACGTCAAAAGTCGTTATAGAGGTATGTTTCTAACTCAAATTATTACTTCTTATTTTCGTATTTTGAGTGAGTTATATTTCTACAATTTATTATTAATTGTTGGGAATCATTCTTATCTATTTGTTGTTTAGTTCGTCCATTGTAAACTATATGATTTTATCATTCTCATCTATTATTTGTTGTAAGGGACGTTGATTGTTGGGAATCATTTTTGGTCCAATTTATTATTTGTTGTTTAGCTCTTCGATTGTTGGAATCATTCTCATCTATTATTTGTTGTTTAGCTCGTCGATTGTTGGGAATCATTCTCATCAATTTATTATTTCTACATTACTTGATTTTGGTTCTTTGATTTAAATTGTGTTTCAAGTGAATTTATTAAAAATTAGTTCTCTTGGATTAAGACTGGTTCTATTTGTTTGATTTAGACTTTATCCTAATGTGGGTTGGAGTGAATTTATTAATGTGGTATTTTGAGCACAATATAGACGGATTATTTATGCAGCTTTGTATCCGGGTTTGGTTCTATGTTCGATTTGTGGGTTAATGAATAGGTTTATTTGTGGGTTTTAATGTTCTAACCGTGATTGACATATATGAATATTTGTGTATTTTGCATGTTTAAGATGGTCGTAGTACCACAAGAAGATTATTTTCCGGCAAGGTTAAGCGGTAGGGTAGACCTAACGATCATTTCAAAAATTAAAATAAATTTGGGAAAGAAGAATAAAGATCGTTTCCTAAGTCCTATTTCGGCCGGCTTTTAGACATGGAGAAGATTCAATTTCAAGGTCAACTCTTACTCCATCTTCTCTTTAAACAAGACAGCACCATGAGCATTGATAAAGTACAGTTCCACTTGAATGGTTGTATGATGGATTTTGGACCGACAAAGTTTGCATTGATGACGGGATTACATTTCGGTCCGAAATCAGTCATCCCAGTAACCGACGTTTTACAAGAAATAGTTTAAGAGGAAAACACAATTATTTGTCCAAGATCTCGAAAGTGCTTTTCTTAAGGAAGCAAAAGTACATAAGGGCGAGGGAGATGATTGTCTCAAGCTAGCCCTATTGTGGATTCTATACGGTATTTTACTAATGAAGGATTACACCACGAAGAAGATTGACTTGCAGTATGTTCACCTTGTGGACAATTTGGATGACTTCAATAAATACCCTTGGGGAAGAGTGGGTTTTGACTTTCTCATCAAGGGGCCGAGGACATCGATGGGCTTTGAGTAATCGCTCAACGTGCAAAACATCAAAAGAAGATTAATCGGGAGCATATCGATGTCCATGGATTTGCACATGTTGTACAATTATGGGTGTACGCGAAGTAATGCCATGCGTTGCACAACTATGTGCAACCGTAAAGTCGAGACCCTCCATCCCACGAATGTTACGATGGGATGCGTCAAAAGCTTTTAGATTTGAAGAATTAACGCAGCAATGCTTCCCGTCCCGAGGCCGGAGATGAAGTACCCGCCGTGTAAGTTTCTAGATTTCTTTGTGTTTTGAAATGAAAATTTGAAAATAATATTATTTATTATTATTACTAATAAGGTGACTGTATTTTTGCATTCGGGTGACGAAAAGATGGTACCTTCCCTTAAGGAGAGCAAAACACCACACTACGTTAGTGTGGTGTCTTGGGTTGATGGTCACCCAAGAGTGGGGCATCACCGGCAAAGAAGGGAAAAACGAAAGTTCGAAGAATCACCACTGATGACAGGAGTTCCTCTTCCCCTCTCAAAGAAGATCCTAGTGCTTGGCGGAAGGCTATTGTTGGCCAATTGAAAAATTGAACAAAAACTACAAGAATATATCCCGAGCACTACAGTCATGGAGGCGAATCAACATCTAATAATGTTAAAGCTGAGATATTTTGAGTCGACAGAAAAGGAGGACAAGGGAGAAAATGAGGATGACCCGCAAGACGATCACTCGGAGCATGAAGAGGTAGAAAAGGATGATGAGCAAAATGAGGACATGGACAATGAACAAAGTGAAGATGATGAAGAACAACATGGAGATCAAGAAGAGGAGAATAAAGTTGAGCAAGAACTTGAGCAAAAGAAAGATGAGCAAGAGGAGGCCGAGCAAGAAAAAGTCAAGAAAGATGAGCAAGAGGAGGACGAGCAAGAAGAGGACAAGAAAGATGATCAAGAAGAGGAGAAGAAAGATGATCAAGAAGAGGACACGAAAGAAGTGCAAGAAGGGGAGAAGAAAAAAGTGGAAGAAGAGGAGATCAACACATGTCGCACAATGATTTTACACCCAAGGCCGACACAAATGCACATTGACGACGATGCAACACCGGGTGAGGGCTTGTTTGACATGGACACTCAAATGTTTGATGGAGTGTGTTATAATCCACTAATTGTTGACGCTCCAAATGGGCGAGGAACAATTTTGGAGGTAGTACATAGACAACCAGATAGCAAGGAAAAAGGAATGTTTCAATTGAAAATATATCAAAGCAAATGATGCCGAGTGGTTTGTATGCGTTTGGGATCCACAAGGATGGCTTACATCCGAGGTTTGTCTTTGCCCACGTTCATGTCTACGCTTTTTCCCACTATCATGCCCACCGTCGCTTTTTTATGTCTTTAACATATAAACTATTTTTTATTGTAGAATATTGATGCTCTCAAAAATCTGCTAGTGCTGAAATCGAAGAAGTGGCCAGAGTATTTCTTGAGAAAATGGGCGATTGTTGACACGACTTTTTGGTGAGTTCATTTTCATTACTTAATAATGAAAATACGTATATATTATACTAACCGATATTGCACAATATATGTAGTCAATTATGACTCTACGCGTATGCAATCAATGGACAAAGGCAAAGAAGGAGAAAGTTGATTGGAGTTGGTCCAATAAAAATACTGTTGGGGAGCATGTTCGTGGAAGATTTCCTCTACACGGAGTTGGTTTGCCGTGGGTAGAGGTCAATTCAGTCTATGGTGTGGCTCACGTAAACAATAAGCATTGGGTCTTATACGAGTTGTGTCTAACACAAGAGGCTATCATAGTTTATGACACAATGGTGGGTTCGGGTAAAAGGAAAAATCTAAAACACTTGGCGCTCTTCCGTAAGCTAGGATTGCTCATGCCTAGTTTGAGTGCACAATTGCTACGAAAGGGTACCGATAAAGGCCGTTGTTGCTAGAAGAAAATTTCGGCCCGTGTCGGTGTGTCCACATACTCCCCAACAGTGGATTCCGACTCTTGTGGTGTGCTTACCGTGAAAATCCTTGAGTGTCTCGTTACCGGGACTTCCATCGACAGATCGACCACGAAATGTGCCCCAGGTTCGGAAAAAGTATTGCTTGGAGTTATTTATCAAAGATAATATATTATTGACAAAGTAGTTGTATAAGGTCTTTTTAGGTAGTATTATGTTTTTGAACAAATGACTTATCTTTTGCTTCGTAATATGTTTGAACAAATGATTTATCTTTTGGGGTGTATTCTGTGTTTTAACATTTTTATTTCGGTTACGACTCTTGTATTTGATAGATCGTGAGTAGCTCACGCATTAGACCCACATAAATATCCACATTTCGCCCACATTTAGATTATCACGTTTTATAGTAATGAAGTATTTATGACCAATCAGTTTATCGAACCCAAGGGAAATAGGAAAGCAAAGATCCCGTAACTACAAGTCTCGTGAAATTAGAGAGTCAAAGTGAGATGAAAAAGATAACACCTGAAATTCTTCAATACTTGAATTAAACTTGCAATTCGTACAAAATCCCTAGATCCTTGGCTTGAAAATGAAATTACAATGAAGTAACCGAGTCGAGTCAGTCTCCTAGCCAGGTTGATTTAACGTTCAAAACATTCGACCTCCAATCTTCCACTTGACTCGGTTCCAATCATGCCTCAAGCTTGTTCTTTCCATCTTCGATTCTTCATACCTTTGGCTCCCGAACTCCAATTTGATTGATTCATCTTGCAACGTGACCCCCTCTTCATCATCTTTTCAGATCTTCACCACTTCTTCAGTTCACTAAGAAACACGCTCATGCTAGCTCGTTTCATCCCCTACAGTAGTCCGTTCTTTGCCCGATTCTTGTACGGGACTTGCTTTTGCTCAAAATCACCTATGAAAACCTACAAAATCCCGCAAGAAATCCCCTACGAATATTTGCTATCAAAATGGGCAAATATGAGCAATGAAACCACAGTGAAAACATACAATAATTCACCTAATCAAGATATAAACACATAAAAATATATATAAACGTATAAAAATACATGATAATTAAAATGACCGGCGCAAAATAATTAAATTGAACAGTCACAAATACATAAATATTAAAATATTCAACGGAGTGCACAAAGTGCATGAAAAAGAACAACAACAGAGTGCATGAAAAATAAATTTGCAAGCTTACAAACACCAATTAAGTTAGACCAAAAACTACCCCACAAAGTGCTCCTAAGAACCACAATGACAACTACCATCTTCTACCCGTGGTTGTCATCGTGTTGTCCACCGAAGTGGAACCATTTGTAAGGGCTACTCGAAGTCCGAGAGCCTTGAGTGAAGGGCGACGCATTTTAAGTTGAGCTCGGTGCAAATTGGGGCCTTCGTGGAGGGCATCTTGGGATGGTATAGCGATCAACGCGTGCAGGGAGGAGCACCGATCTCATCAAACAATCTTCGGGCAGTGCTATGACGGTTTTCCATCATAGGAGATACAACCTCATCGCTATCATCCGAGATAGCAATGGTCGATAACACACGGCTTGGACGCCATCTCCCATAGCTCACCGTATCATCGGAGATCTCTATGACTTCGAGGAATTGGTGGTGCCGGGATCTCAAGCCGGAACCGGAGAGGGTTCGTGCCTCTCAAACAACATTCTCATGTTGTGGCATTCAGGCTCCCCTTCATAGCGGTATGCCCTCACAAGTTTATTGTCTTTGTAAAAAAATTAAATTAGCTATATAGAAGTTATAAACAAGTAAGGGTGTTGTTGTACTAACATTTTTCATGAAACGATATGATTTTTCATCAATCGCACAATGTTGGAATAAGCATCCCAAAGAGGTGCCCCCATTTGCAACAAGTCGTGGAATGTATCATATCGATCCTCCAAGAATCAGCAATCGTGCCACAAAGATCCTCCCAAGATAGACTCCTGCAGAAATCTTCGCTCACTTTTCCAAGTGCAATTGCAACCGCATGGAAATTTAGCTCATGCCAACCACCACAATGGCCTAGTTGATTTTGTTCAACAAGAGCTTCAATGAAATAATTGTCCATCCCCTTTGTCCAATTTCTATTATAGAAGATTTGTTCTTGAGAAGACATAATTGCAACAAAGAGAGGGTTTGGATTGCTTGTTTAAGTGAGATAATGGAAGCTTAGTACAACATATGCCCACATATATAGGAAAATGAGGCATGAAGTTCTATCACAATTGGCATACGCATGGACATAAATGTGGGCGAAGCGTGGGGAATAAACTAAAAGAAGACTCGACTCGTCATGACTTTTCAAAAATAGTATATACCGTGTCACAAGGGGGTCAAGCGTGGCTATGAATAGAAACAATATATTTGACGTGGCCACTAACAAAAATAAACCAAATTAATCATTATATTCAACAAAAGCATGTCCGGGCACGGTAGGCATACACGTGGATATAAATGTGGGCAAATGTGGGGAATAACCTGAAAAAGAAGATCGACACGTCATGACTTTAAAAAATAGCCTCTACTGTCATAAGGGGCTGAAGCGTGGCTATGAAAAGAAACATTATATTTGACGTGGCCACTAACAAAAATAAACCAAATTAATCATTATATTCAACAAATGCATGTTCACATAGTATGCATACGCGTGGATATAAATGTCGGCGAAGCGTGGAGAATAACCTCGAAAAGGAGATTGTCATGACATGACTTTTAAAAAATAAATCTAATGCAACAATGTTTCTAAATTAAATAATTACATGATGATTTGTTAAATTAATACTAATTACAAGTGCTTTGGATTTATCCTTCTACTTTGGTTGAATTGCACATCGATCAAATGATATTGGAAAAGCAATTAAATAAATTTTGATGCATAAACCAATACCCCCGTCCTTCATTCATCATCATTATCAGCATAATATTCCAAAATTTATACTTTCCAATACTTTATTTTTGGTTGCATGTTGTGAAAATTTCAAGATTTTTTTGGTGCATTTATGAAACTAAGAAAAACCTCTCCTTTTATTTCCACAAAATTGGTATACAACAAAAAAAAAATATATATATATATATATATATATATATATATATTGTTCAATACACCCAAAAACGTAAAAATATTCTTTGATACAACAAATGTTTTGATATCCTAAACACAAGATCTCCGCACATTGTACATAGAGATAGACAAATCCACCCGTCATTGATTAAATTCGGCCTACGACTCTACCGTATCAATAATTTCTAGAGGTTGAAAACCAGATTCATGGGCTCGCTCACGGTCTACTCTTATTAATAATGGATCATTAGGCATATGAGACGAGAATGAAATTGTGGAGCAGGAAGCAAGCCATTATTAGTCTAATTTGAGTCTTGATCGGGTAAAAGTTGGGCTCCTAAGGATTCCAAAGCGTATTTTTAAGATACCGAATGCACGTTCTATGACGTTACGTGCTCTTGTATGCCTCATGTTGAAATGTTCTGATGATTGGTAGGGCGTTTGGTCGCTGGGCCCCATTCTTTCGTATGATATCTCGCATCCTCTATAAGGTGCGAGAAACCTCTCAATTTGCATAACCATTGTCACAGAGGTAGTAGTTACCTAATCAAAGGTAAAAGTAACAATTAAATAATTTGGAAATATATTTCTAAAAAATGTAATGGACATAATTTAAAAAAGTTGTGTACCTCTTAGAACTTTCAATCCGTTGGGTCGACAAATAGCATCTCGTAGAACTCTAGAATCACCGAACCTTCCCATCCAGAAGGAAGTAAATGAATCTCATGTCTCTATCACACACCCCTAGAACATTTATCGAGATACGACCCTTACGAGTTATATAACGAGGTTTATCTGAGCCCAACATGAATATCAATATATGTTCCGTCTAATGCACTTAGGCAACCCTATTATATTGAAAGAATGCATTGATGAGGACAATTTGCATTATAATATTTTGAAACAAATTAATTGCACAGAAATTTAAAATAAAATTTCTCTCTTATTACTTTGAACCATTTCCATCTCGGATTCGTTGAATCATCGAGGCAGGAGTGGGATTAACCAAAAAAAGGTAATGCAGCTTTTAAAATAGCCTTCAGGACAACGTGGATGTAGTGAGAAACTGTTTGACTGCACCTATTGTAGTCATGTCTAACCACGTTTTGCTTTTTGTGATGTGCCAAAACAAACTAGGAACATTACAACATGTTCTTCAACCCCAAGTACTTTTTTACGGGTTAAGCCTCCTAATTCCCTCAAGAAATAACACAATCGTGCAAAAGTGTTTCTATCCATTCTTAGGTTTGATAGACAATCAACATCACTTACATTAAGTAATCGGTTCAACTCTTCTACTTGTCGAGGAATTCGTCCTATCATTACTATAAGCTAATTCATTGTTGCATCTTCTTGGTCTTCTAGCAGTTTGATTTATAATTATGTGTGCAATTATCATGGCCATAACTTCTTTCTTAAGAGATGACCGTTCTACCAATATGTTGATCAACAATTTCTTCCTGTCATCGTTCAACATCATCCTACAAAGATCAAGGGATAAAGCAATAAGAGAAATAACCTACCGGACACCAATGCCCACTCTAGTTAAAAAATGATAGAGTACAAATGAATGCATCATTTTAATAAACCAAAATGCAAAAGATAAATAAAGACAACACCCTAAAGGTCGTAATAAAGCAAGAAAATAAACAACAGCTTTTGCCCACATTGATGTCAATATATATGTCAACAATTACCACAAATCCGTAATAAAGCGTAAAAATGAATGTAAACAGCTTTTTTCCCACATTGATGCCGACATATATGTCAACAATTACCACAAATACATAAGAAAGCAAGAACGTCAAATTCATAATAATTACCACAAATTTTTATATCAAATGCAACCAAATAATAATTTACATAATACATTAATCGATATCAAAAATAGTTTAGCGGGATCTCTATTGCATAACAACATATTTTGTAAAAAATAATATGGGTAAAACAAAAAAACAAAGGGATTAAAGAAGAGAACACATACCCGAAGTTGTTAACAATAGACACGATGTTAAAAATGGATCGTTGTTCCCATGGTTTTGATTACGAACTATAAACAATGAAATATGTGAGAAATGAAACAATAAAGAAGTAAACCCACGAATAGCCCACGCAAATGCCAACAACTAAATTCATACAAATGGGTAATTCATACACTAGCTAAACCAGGATTACGCAACAAACTAAATCCCATAAAATGCGCAGAAAGACAAACTATTCATAGCTAAATCACGATCAAATAAAAAAGCCGCATGCATGTAAAACCAGAGCATTCAAAATCAAGATCAACATTTACCAAGTGTTGCTTGGACTTCATATCGGGAATGATAAAACCAGAGTAGAGAAAATCAGATTCAAATAAAGCAAAAATTTCAGGATTTCGGTGAACCTATAATGCATACTAACAAAGTGAGAAAATACGACGGCGAATGATTCAAGAATTTGCGTTAATTAAAAGTAATCCTAAAATAATATTGAAATAACATAATAATCACGACGGCGTCACCGTAGTAATGGTCGATACCAATTGAGATGGTGACGGCATCACACGTCGAACGATTAAATAATCACGACAAGAACGCCGCCCGCATCACACGCCGGAACGATTTCACACCGCGATAGGATAGCGACGCGCCACATCATGCGTTGAACAATTTCACAGCCGTGACGGCGCCCACGTCAAGCGCCGAATGATTTCACAATCGCGACGGCGACAACACCCACGCCACGCCTTGAACGATTTCACAATCGCGACGGCGATGGCGACAAACAATGCAAAATTCGACTTACCCCCAAATCGCGACGGCGATAAACAATGCAAAATTCGACTTATCCCCAAAATGCGACGGCTAGGGTTTTCTACAGAGAAGAGAACAAAATGAGAAACACCAAAAATGAATTCAAAATTAAAAACACCGCACCTTGAATCATTGATGAGGGGAAAATGAGGAAGAAAAATCACTGTAGAAGTCACTTCAACAAGAATAGGGGTCGAGGCCTTACAAATTGTGTAGAAGGGAACAGTGGCGTTGAACAAGAGCAAGCCCGGGTCGATGTATTAATGGCGGGTCGGCGGCGGCGGAAGAGGTGGTACCAAGCAGCTGAATACGATGTCTTCACGGAATAGGAGAGAGCGTAATACGCCCTTATGCGTCGCTATTCACCGTACTCAAGTGAGGCCGTAAAAATTTAAGTCATTCTCCCATGAATCTTGCTCACGCCTTCATGGTATGAAATTGATATCATTACATTCATACTTAGTAATATCATATTTTTAAAACTAATACATAACATTTAATATTGTGATATTAGTTTATATAAGTGGAATGATATTACTAAATAAATGTTATTGTATTAGTGATGAACGCAATGATATTGCTTTTATACTCGGAACAAATTACATAGAAGAGTTTGTGTTAAAATTTTAAGTGGTAATTTTTCAAAGAGGCTCCTTTAATTTCATTTCAACATATGGACGATGCACCAATATTTGGGGCACTCTTGTGTGAGACCATCTTATGCATGAGACGTAGTCACTCTTTAATAAATTATTATCACTTTTTCATAAATTGTTATCACTTTTTTATAAATTGTTATCACTTTTATACTAATTTGTATCACTTTTTTAAAAAGTGATAACAATTTGTTAAAAGTGACTCGGTCTCATGCATGAGACCGTCTCTTACAAGTTTTTGCTCCAATATTTTAATATTAAGAGTTGGAATTTTTGAACATGAAATTGGTTTAAAATTAATATACTTTGCTGATTGTTTAGATTTATTGTTGGATTAATGGAGTTTGATGGATTGTTAAAATTATTTAGGGCTTGTTTTCGGCCATGTTTGAGTTCGAATGAAATTTTAGAGTTACGTGTTATAAAATAAAGAAAAAGAAGAACAAGAATTTGTTTACCCAGTTCGTCAAGAATGATTACGTCTGGGGCGAACCAAGCCAGGAGATATTTCACTATATTTCTTATAGTCTCAAACGATACAATAATGCGTATGTATAAATAGAAAGAGAATTGAGATGTAACCCTAAAAGCCCATTAGACATCTTGGCCCATTAAATATCTTTCCCAACCAAGAATGTCCATAATTTATAATATATTTACAACACTCCCTCTTGGACATTACGTCGTGATATCCATGTCTCGTTAATCCTCGACAGAGTAATTTAGAGGAGAATATGAGTACAATTATTGATCTTTGGGATCCAATCTTCCGGATTGTTCTTAAATTGTTACTCCCCGAAGACAACAACCTTCCAAGCCTACACATCCTAATAGCATGGACATATTTTTCAAAAGTAGATGTAGGAAGTGATTTAGTAAACAAATCAGATTGTCACTAAAGCGTACCTTTTGTATGATAATTTCATCACTCTTTAGGAGTTCATACGGATAAAAGAATTTCGGAAAAATGTGTTTTGTCAAGTTTCATTTAACATATTCATTACTCATCCGTGCAAATACAAGTTGCACCGTCCTCATAAGGACAATAGGGGATATATCATTTTTTTAAAATGTCACACAAATTACAAATGTGTTTTACCAATGACTTTAACCAAACACATTCTCGTGAGACCTCATATAAAGCAATAATATCTGAATGGTTTGAGGAGGTGGTAACCATAGATTGTTTAACAGACCTCCATGTAATTGTGGTACCACCGCAGAGAAAAATATAACCACCCGAGATCCGGCAAGATGGGATCAAACATATAACCAAGATCCGCATAGCCCACCAATGTTTTGTCTTGATTTCTTGTATAAAATAAACCAAGATCATGTGAACCTTGAAGATATTGTAAATATGTTTAACATCATTCCAACGTCTCCTTATAGGAGAAGCACTAAACCTTGCAAGCAAATTTACCGCAAAGGCAATATCCGGTCCGGTGCAATTTACAAGATAAAGTAATGCACCAATTGCGCTTAGTTAAGGAACTTCTGGTCCTAGTATGTCTTTTTGTATCTTCTTTAGGTCTAAATGAGTCTTTATCCACTTTAAGGGAGCGAACAACCATTGGTGTGCTTAGCGGATGAGATTTATCCAAGTAGAATCTCTCCAATACCTTCTTCGTAGGTTGACCGGTGTACAAGAATTCCTTCGGGAGATGCTCGATCTGCAGGCCGAGACAATACTTGATTTTACTCAAGGTTTTCATTTCAAATTCAGACTTTAAAGTTGATTTAGCTTCTTCAATCTCCTTACATATTCCAATTATATTTAGATCATCAACATAAACCGAGATGATACAAAACCATTTAATGATTTCTTTATATATACGCAAGAAAATGCTTCATTGTTTATATATCTCTTCTTCAGAGGAACTCATTGAGTCGATTGTACCACATACGACCCGATTGTTTTAGGCCCATATAATGACCTCTGCAATTTTATACTATACATACTGTGATTTTCATCATTCCTCTTCTCGGGGAATCTTAAGTCCATCGTGTGATTTTCATATAAATATTGGCATCCAATGATCCATATAAATATGCGGTTACAACATTCATTAACCGCATTTCTAAATTTAATTTACTTGCCAGGATATTAAGTAGCGGGACGTTATTCCATTCATAACAGGAGTATATGTTTAATCAAAATCAATACCGGGTCTTTGCGAAAACCCTTGAGCCGCTAATCTCGCTTTGTATCTCACCACCTCATTATTCTCATTTCGCTTTCGTACAAATACCCATTTATATCCAACAGTGATAATATTTTCAGTGTACGCACGATAGTACCAAATACTTTTGTTTAGCGAGTCTAGCTCTACCTCAATTGCTTCTTTCTATTTTACCCAATCTGAGCGCTTCCAGCACTCACCTATTGACTTGGTTTTGGATCTAGATCATTATTTGTAATAGAAAGAGCAATTGTGGCGGCAAATTCGTTGTCGACAACAAGAATACTTCTATTATAAGTTTCTCCCGTATTTATAAAATTCATAGTAACTTTTATGTTTACATCAACCAGATCTTCATCATTTTCCAAAATATTTTGGTTCTGGTTGTTCCGCAATCCTAGTATTTTGTGTACATATATCGCTACTAGGATTTTCGTCTTCGTGACGAATCTCTTCAGGAGATTTCAGGGTGACCGAATATTTTTGCTAGCTTTAGTTTTTCGCGGATTTATTTTCTTTGTATTAAGAGGTTCTTTACGCCCAGCGTATGGGGGCATCAATATGTATACTTAATTTCATTGGGACCTCTACCCACAAAGATGCATTTACGGCAGTATATGCGATTTAGTCACTCCTTTATGATCAAGAAATGCATCCGATGATTACTTGTTAAATATTGCAAGTTAATTATCATTTGAACTTCCAATTCAGTTTGACTAGTGCGTGGATCTAAATATCGAAGATCTTTTTCATTCCATGAAATTTCTCGGCATTCATTTAATTTTGGATTTTTATTCTCCCCTAATGCCGGAAATGATCTTCATCAAATGTGCACAATACCGAGCCACAAATTGATCCCTTGTCATAGGTTCTAGGTATTTCATAATAGATGGAGATTCAAAACCTAAGTATATACCTAATTTCCTTTGTGGGCCCATTGAGGTACGCTTTGGTGGTGATATAGAATATATACTACAAAACTAAATATGCGCAAATGGGAAATGTTAGTTCCTTTCTCACGCACTAGTTGTAAAGAGGAGTAGTCATGATATGCGTAGGTCGGATTTGAATTAGAATTTTTGCAATAATGGTCTAGCAATTTACCCTTTGCACATGCATCGCAAATAAATTCACTAACGTAAGAGATTCTCGTTATTTGGCAAACTATGACCAATTGAATTAGACAAAATCCAACATATCATATTTTGTCCTGGATGACCTAACCGCTCATGTCATGATTTGAAAGAATTTGGATCATTAAATTTTAAGTTCATGGCAATATGGAAATTAGAAGGTCGAATGTATGTATAATACAATCCGGATGAGAAAGAAGGAAGTTTTTCAACAACATGTTTTCGACCTCCTAGTGATTGTGACATCAAAAGGTATGCACTATTATTCTCGTGTCGGTTTCAATGTGATAACCATTTGATCCGATGTCTTTAAAACCGAGAAAGGTACGTGTAGATTGTGGATATAACAATGCATTATTAATGATTAATTCATTACCCATAGGGAGAATCACTAAAGCTCTACCAGAGCCTATTATTAAGATATTTTCATTAGCAATTGTTGTGACACTCCCCTTTTTTTCCACCAAATTTTGAAAAATTTCCTATCTTTTAGGATAGTATGTGTGGTAGTACTATCTACCAAACACAAAATATTATATTTCTCCATAAGCCAAGATAATTGATGATTCACAATCGAAAATAACTTTTAACAAGCTTTGGAAAGTTAAATAATATGATAAATACTTAAAAGGATCAAGTATTTTGATCACTCGTCATCTCCGAAATCTTTGAGCTCAACACTCATTAGGTCAAAGTCTGCTTCAGACAAACTAGCTTGATGAAATTTTTACTTTCCATAAATTTTTATTTCAAATTTAGGAACTAAAACGTAATATCATAAATTCTATGCTCTTTAGAATGGAATCGAAATATAGTAAACTCATTTTGAATAAGCAATTAATTAAGCTCAAAAGAACTTGCAGTAAGGACAAAAGAGACTTAGCAAATATTCGGTGTAAACATCAATTTCCAAATCACAAACAAGCTAATGCATTGTCTAGTGCTAACGGAAATCGCCGGTTATTAGGGGAATTCAAAAATTATGTTTTATATGAGATACATTTATAATGAAGTGGCGTCTCGAGAAAAAAATCAAAGTCTTTGCCTTCCGGGCATTAGTGGATTGGGAACCTTGTAATTATTGTCATCTCAACATAGATGATTATTGTCATCTCAACATAGGTGGCTCAAGTCAAGTCAAGTAATTATTGTCATCAAAGAATAAACAAGAAATTCTCTCCAAGTAATATCGGGCATCTTTCCACTACAATTATTAGGACCTAAATATTAGGTCTAATATTAAAGAGACAACAAAAATATTCCAACATATTGTAAACTATATATGCTTTGCATAGCTCTTCAGACAACCAATTCAATCTAAATATATAGATAGAATAGAATCAATTTTGAAATATTCACAATCTTAATTATTCTAACAGTCTTTTTCAATAAACAAAACTTTTTCAATATAAATATAACTGAGCATGTAGTAGGGTAACGAGGAGTATTATAAATATAAAAGAGCATGTAATAGGGCAATGAGGAGTATTATAAATATAATCGAGATGAATTCTAATTCATTTTATCATATACTGTAATTAATATATATATATATATATATATATATATATATATATATAAATCAAGTATACACAATCAAGGAAAACCACGATAACAAAATAAATTACTCAAGCTATAGTACGCAAGCGTAAAAGATTCATTAAGTGAAAGTTGCTAAGCGCCACATATATTATCTATAAAACTATATAGATATTTCAATTATTGATGGAAGGATAATTAAAGAAAAATAAATAAACAAATCCAAGACCTCAATTAAAGAAGGCCGATGGTGTAGAGAGCCGAAAGGAATTTGTTTGAGAGCCGAAATTTGAAATTCGTAAGGGAATTATTTGAGAGCTAGAAGGAATTTGTTTGAGGGAATTTGTTTGAGAGCCGGAATTCGTAGGGATTCCTAATTGGTAGAACACTCGTACGATAATGTGTTATAAAATAAAGAATGACTACGTTTGGGGCGAACCAAGCCAGAGATATTTCACTATATTTCTTGTAATCCCAAACGATACAATAATGCGTATGTATAAATAGAAAGAGAATTGAGATGTAACCCTAAAAGCCCATTAGACATCTTGGCCCATTAAATATCTTTCCCAACAAGTAATATCCATAATTTATGATATATTTACAACATTACGATCCAATTTTTGGTTTAAACCTCTCGATTCATTGTAAACTAGAAATAGATCTTATTCTTTACGAAATGGGTCAACAAAAATCCGTGTTATTTATTTTTTTCTCGCTCATATTTCTCCATAATTGTGAATATATTTCTAGCAATTAATGTCTTTTGATGGGACGATTTTAGTGATCAAAGAATCGACCGCTCCCTAGAGATCACGGGAAAGAGAAGCAAGGTTACTCGACCAAGCCCTCATTCGGCCCGGAAAAATGACCGGACAAGCACGCCGAGATGTCTTAGTGTTGCTATGAAGCATTCAAAGTTGTTGCCAAGAATTACTTAGATTTAGCGATACAATTCTTTTGTGTCACTTTTAATGTTCCAATTTGAATGGTGACAATTTCTGACACGATACGATAACACAACATGAAAACGACACGAAAATTGCGGGCTAGTGTTTGAGCTTATCGTGTTCGTGTCTTTATCGTGTCAACCTGGATGAGGATACGAAAATCGCGTGTCATGTTCGTGTCATGTCAACCCCTTAAACATGATAAAATTAATAGATTACATATTAATCCGTTAGCAACCAATTAATCTGTTAGTGATCTCGATATACATCACTAACACACATTTGATAATAACATGTTAATGACACATATACTATTACAACAATACAACATGATATAAATTTTAAAATTTTTAATTAAACATCCCTATATACTAATATGAAGTTTAAAATTGCTTTGAGGTGTCGCCTTCCTCGTTGATTTCGCTCACGTGTCATCTTTTGGTTCATTCGCTTACGTGTCGCCTTCTTACCGATTTTACTTATGTATCAATATGTTATACTCTCTCGTCCAGAACCTTTCACACTTGACTTTTCAACGGTTTTTGTGTGAGTTATTTCATAATAATACGTTAACAAAAGTTATTTTATATGAATGACATGCTAGTTATCATTCATATAAAATAACTTTTGTTAACGTATTATTATGAAATAACTCTCACACAAAACCGTTGAAAAGTCAAGTGTAAAATTCTCCTGACTGAGAGTATATGTTTATCTATATGTTAAGTTTATATTAAATTCCTAATATAAATGAAAATTTTGAATTTCTTGTAATGATATTAATTTCCTAAAATTGAGCAATTTCAATTTTTATAATTAATATTTTTTCCTCAATTCACAAAATTTATTAAAATTTGATATTCTATTACTTTATAGTTTAAAATACATTTTTTTGTGCAAAAAAATTTAAAATTTTATATTTCATATAACATGCGTAACACGCGGGATCTGCGCTAGTTTTAAATATTATCGTGTCCTTATCATGTCATTATCGTGTCTAAAATTTTAAATTTTTATATTTTCAATTTTAATATTATCGTGTCGTGTCCACATGAAAATCTTCGTGTTCATGTCGTGCCGACATATATTCTTATCGTATCTTGTTCGTATTTCACCTTATCGTATCGTATCGACACGATAAACAATACAATTACATCATTTGTCACCCGTAATGAAAAGTTTGAGAAGATCTGCAGTTACTCGGTTAAATAAGACAGAAAGCAGAGAAAGTCCTGTTTCAACAAACGAATTTCACTAGCATCCAGCTTTACAATGAAACTTAGGTTGAGGATGCACAACCAGAGGCTACAACACTCATAAACGAAAACCATCCAAAAACCAAAGAATTCCCTCCTGGGGGAAAAGGTCCCACAGAGAGAATATCATGTAGAAATCGAACAAAAGAATGGCAACGATGGACCCTCTCTCTCTCTCTCTCTCTCTCTCTCTCTCTCTCTCTCTCTCTCTCTCTCTCTCTACATGTCTTGCATATCTTCTTCAGTTTTCCATACTACATCTTCAAGGCCAGTTGAAAGGTTTTTGTAGAACTGCAAACAAATCAAAATTTTCAGTGAATATCCTTGTGTGTTTTTGGTAACAAAGTGAGCAAAGTATACCATCAAGAATCAGGCTATTCTAGTTTCATGACAAATCGAGTCAAAATGATTGCACGCATAAGCTCTGGGTTCAAATCAAGAGCCTCGTTTCATGTTTGTTAGCATAACACCGATTTCTATATAGTAAACTTTCGGATAGGCTATATAATGCAGTACAGTAATGTACCTTGTTGAACTCCAATGTATCTCCTTTTGCTTTTCTAACCTCGACCATGTGCAAAGACGGGGCGACTTGAAAAACCTGGTTCAATCACGAAAGATTCATTTCACCTATAAAGTATGAGATGCAACTGAGGAAAGAAGAGTTGATCAATAGTATCATGACGACATACCTCAGTCGCAACTTTAAGGTTCCCTTTTCTTCCTGCTTTCGAGTTTTCAAGCCTCATCTGTAACAAGTCGGGACCAAACAATAGCATCAAGGCAAATACTTCTATGCACCAGTTGCACCGTGCAACTCAAGCGCATTTTAAATGGTTTTAGTTGTTTATTTAAAGGTATTAGTTGATCAGTATTAGTTGTTTCACTAAACAGTACTAGAGAAATTTAATATTACCTTGTAATTTTTCTTATGAACATCGAAACCAAGAGGCTTTGCAGCTTGTTCGATCTTCTTGATTATCTCATTAGCGGTGCATTTAGATGTGAATCTTGTTTCCTTCTTGTACCCCTATCAAAAGAAAACAATACGGCTGACACAGACTGCATGTTTTACGTACAAAAAGAATACAATCATCAAGTCCACACGCCTAACAATATAAAATATTGAGTCGTCGGAACCTGTTGTGCACCAAATAGATTGTCAAGATTGAGGCCTTTCGACATGGAAATGAGCTCAAACGCATTCATTGCAACCGGCTGCTGCTCCATTTTCTCCGTCACGTGATATTCCTGTTGGACAGGAAACAACTTTTATGACACGTTTAACGATTAAAATTCAGCAGTTCATTATTCCATATGCTTCATAAATGCACCTCGAAATCCTTAAACACAGCTTCAACGTCGTCCAAAGTTGTGTCTTCTTTTCGTAAAATACTGCTGGTTTGTAGTCTTTCTTAAACCAATCATCCACCAGAATCTCAGGGATCGTAATACGCTGCACAAACGCCAACACCATAAGGTATTTCGCTTATTCTCGGGTATGGATGAACATTAATGGAAAAATATCGCTTGTGGTCCCTAAAGTTTATATGTTTTCCAGTTCTGGTACACCTCGTTTACTCACTATCCAATTTGGTACTGGAAATACATTTTTACTCCCACATTTGGTCCCACCGTTAGTTAAGCGACAGTGACTGACACATAATCAACTATTTGGGGCTGCTAAATGTAATTTTCAATAGTTCTTTGATTTTTTTTATAATTACATTTAAGTAAAAAAGTTACATAGTCACACTTAGCACCTCCAAAATAGTTGATTCAATCAGTCAAGGAACGATCAAGTATCAACTAACAGTGTAACAAATGTGGGAGTAAAAGTGTACTTCCTGGACCAAATTTGATAATGAGCGGAAAAAGAGTACCGAAACAGGAAAAGGTATACTTTCGAGAACAAAAAATGATATTATCCCTACATTCATTTACGTTTCTATTTTTACTTCCTATAATCATTTCACATTTAACATAGAAACATCTTTTGGCTTCTCTTTTTAGATGCTAAGATTGCCTTCATTAAAGACTACAAAAATTGAATAAATTTAGCTATCAATTAAGAAGATCATTGATTCTGACTTGAAATATTCTTACTTTCAGAGGATTTGGATCGAGGATTCGAGTAATCAGCTTCATGGCCCCAAACGAAAGCCAAGGAGGGCATGTGAATTCAGCAGAAGATATCTGAAAATGTTACGATGTAAAACGTTGAGACTACACAAGAGATGGAAGGAACTTATTTACTGTGCCGTAAATAGTAAAACTGCTCACCTTTTATATAGGTTCATAACATTAGAATCATCAAAAGGCAAGTAGCCTGCCAGCAATACGAAGAGTATGACTCCACACGACCACAAGTCTGCAGCTGCTCCATCATAGCCTCGATCATTGAGGACCTACGCAGATATTCCATAAAATCAACGAAATTATTAAAAAAATGATGCCAAGAAACGGAAAAGAAAAACTCTCATGTACCAAACATACCTCTGGAGCAACATAATTTGGAGTTCCACAGGCAGTATGAAGCAAACCATCATCCTGCCAAATTAGTTCTTGAGTGTACTAATTCCATTAAATTGAACGACTTTTTAAATGTAAAACGAGATAATAGCTCAAGCAGATAAATTATAGTGATTATAATCATTTAGAATAGTTGCAAGAGTAATTTTGAGTGTTTTCAAATTGAGTTATTCTACTTAAATTAATCATCTAAAAGCTGAGAGAGTTATGCTTCTACCCGATTCTACTAATATATTAATCTATTTAAATCTTTTACCAAAGTAACCAAACACTCAGCATTTATTTTTTTACAAATTTCACAAAAACTTATCACTTTCACTATTAATCAAAAAAAATCACAATCACTAAATTAAATCACTTCCAAAAAAACATGTTTTTCTGCACACGCACCCATAGTCCATTTAACATGAACCTAAGATGCAAAGAAACGTGGCAATCTAGATCTAATGGATAAAATACAGAGAGATGACGGATCATTCAAACTCAGCTCGTTCAATCTTTGATCCAAACTCATAGCTCACAAGGTATATCTCTAGTGATTGAAAATTAATAAGAAAATTAAAACCAATTTTTGTTAAACTATAAGGCAGATCAGAAAAAGGAAAAATGCTTGAAATTTACCCTGACTTGCTGGGATAGAGCACTCAATCCAAAATCAGAAACTTTGAGATTTCCAGAAGCATCCAGAAGTAAGTTCTCAGGCTGCATTAGTAAAAGAATGTTGAAAATCAACGGAAGTTTTAGCCTGTGAAATTGATTAATTGACGGAAGTTTTTCTAAAGCCAGTTTAGTTACCTTTAAATCTCTGTGGAAAACTCCCTGCTATGGCAATAATCAATGACATTAATAAGCTGTTGAAAATATTTTCTTGCTTCGTCTTCTCGCATCCTTCCATTATTAACCTTCATAATGGAAGATGGTCATTTAATTAGAAAAATGATTTTCCGAATAACCTTATTAGCCTAAAAACAGCAAGTTCATCATAGATGGACCAATTGTTTCAAGATCAGCAGATATAATGGACGGGATCTCATATGCAAACAGTAGTTTTGGGATCACGATTTTCCCTTGGTTTTGTCATCTTACAATTTTGTCAAAGAGCTCTCCCCCAGTGACATATTCCAAAACAATAAATATCTTGGTCTTGCTCGCCATCACCTGAAGAAAAACGAGATGATTAGATATACGAGAAAGCATGGAAGAATCCAATAATATGAAGTTAATTAGTGGCACTAGCACCTCTCAGCTCATGCTAATGGAGTAATGAGAAGATTCTTTGCATATGCCAAATCTCTGGACTGGAGTTTGGCACAAAGACTATACACTTTGTCAGATTGGACTCAAAAGTCGTAACTATTGCGCACACACACACACACACTCCGACCAATAAGCAGATGCATTTACACACTCAAATAGAGAGATATAGAGGAGGCAGAGAAAGACCTCATACAGTTGAACAACATTGGGATGTTTTATCAACTTCATTGTTGCTATCTCCCGCCTAATCTGCGAAATCCAAGACCACACGAGAAGTTATTTACAAAGATTCAAACATAAAGTGAAATGCAGCACAAAAACTAAATTTGAGCTAGATACAGAAGAAACAACATCAAATGTGATTCAAAGAAACTCATGATCTGATCAATTGCAAAAGGCGAAGAAGTTCAACCTGTTCTGCCATTTTGTGCTTAAGGACCTTATCCTTATCAAGAATCTTGAGAGCCACAGGTTTCCCATTTTCAGAATTTCTAGCAAATTTCACTTTTGCAAATGTTCCCTCCCCAATTGTCCTTCCAACCTCATACTTCCCGATTCTACGCTTAATTTTCGGTTGATTCATTCGTCTATCTGGTTACTTTGCCTCTCTGCAATTGTAGGCTTGCAATAAGAAAACTTATACACTACCAGTTCACACCAATCAAACAGTTAAAATCCCAAATATGTAGACAGACAAAGATTCATTACTATTTTAATCAATCAAACTGAAACAAGCAATAAATGCATCAGAAATGGGAAATCAGACATAAATATAATACCACCAAATTAAATGAAAATGGAATATAGGTATATCCCATGAATATCAAGCTCCAAGATATAAAATTAAGTTCAAGCAAGGAAAGAGTGCATCTATATTTGGGTATACGAGTCAAAGCAATGACAACAGATGATTATAATAAAGAGAAAACAGGTATTACAACACTATAAAAATTGCTTTCCCTCAGCATATTTAATTATTAATGACAAAAGAAGATTTCAAGGAATAAACAAATGGAACAGAGACAATCATGAGTGCAAAATAATAGGGAGGAGAGAGATCCTACAACCACTTCCACCAAATTTTGCAAAAATCCCAATTCAGCTCAACCCTTTCTGAATCAAATTTGGCCCAAAAATCTCAAAGAAATATCACAAGGAAGAACCCTAAGGGCAAAATATCTGTCAAAATCTGCAACAAATTATACCTGGGGTTTCAAGAACACGAGGAGTTTGAATGGTAATAGTGCAAGTGGAAGATGTGAGAGAGAAAAAAGGGATAAACTCAAAGTTTTATTGCTGCTGAATCTTAATGATAGAGATCAATCAGAAGCGGCTTTTGGGGTCTTAATGGGTCAATATTTCTTCAAGAATGATGATTGAGAGAGAAGGTGGCCCTCAATTAGAAAAAAAAAAAAAAGGGGAGTAAAGTGTAAGACCAGCCAGCAAGATCAAGCTTCACCTCCTAACTAACACTTGAAGATATTTCACGATTTTATTTTTCTTCGAAGCTTCCAAGAAATTACGGCTGATAGATAAGTAAAGTGAGGAGAATGTTTTCTTGAATGTTAGAATTCTAGAATTTAGATGAATGTATTGTATTATATAGAGTGGGATTTGTATAGAAATCTATAGATTTAGTTTGTTTTTTTAATTGGAGAAAGATCATAGGTAGTGGAGCTTTCTAACCACTCGAGCTTATACCACTTCGTCTATAAATTTAGTTTGTTATTATTTCATATTATTCGGGTGATAATTTTAGCTAATTATACACTATTATAATTTGTATGTATAGGGGGACAATCAATTTATCCTCCACGCTTTCTCTCCCCTTAGTAACAATAAAATCACCATTCCACTACTTCTTCTTAAACTAATCATATCTATTTTTCTCGAGTGTTCTCCAGTGCGATCCGGCCTCCCACTATATCTCGCATTTCAAGCTTCAAGAAATAGAAGGAAGAACAATCCGTCTTACGCCGAGGTTAGCTCCACCACTATCGTAATCAGGTGGGCCAACGAGATGACTCCTCCAACGACGTCGTGCATGTGATGGCTAGTTGATGGATCGTCCTATTGACCCCTGTTTTTGTGTGTGTGTGTGTGTGTGTGTGTGTGTGTTTGGTGTTTTTGTTGTCTTCTTGTTTTGTTTTTCTTTGTTTTCTTGGGTTTCTTCTCCTCACGGGTTTCTTTGTTTCGTCTTCCGTGGTGAAGCCTCGACACCATGTGCGGTTTCCGTCACCTTGTGTGTTCTCCTCCCTTTGGAGGTTGTTTGTGGGTTTCGACCCATTGAGATTCGACTCTCGGTGAATCTTTGTCGTTTGTCTTTGATTTCTTGGAATGAGTTTGCTTGAGGTATCCTGATTTTCTCTCTTCGAGATCGGAGGCCGATTCTCAACAGACGAAGATTGCGCTAGTCCCTCCACTCCTCTCGATTGGTTTGAAGCGATTGTTTGAGCCCAGAAAATAGTTTGATTGTGATTGTACTTGTCATATAAACTATTTCTTCATTTAACCAAAAAAAAAAATTGTATGCATAGGGGGATTTTCCTAATCAATAACATCAATCATTCCCACATATTTAAACCTCTATCACTTCAATATCTTATATTAAAAGTATTGTTTCCTATTTATGGTAACACAAGTTTTAGTATACAAATCTTATACCGATTCATATTGAAACTTTTGGTATCACGAATTTCAAGATATGAAAAATACATATCGACACCGAAACTTTGGCGATATCAATATATACTGTTTCTTACTGAAATTTAGGTATATCACTTCATACCGAGATTATATATGATGTCGATATGCATTTTGAATTGGTGTACACATATTTCTTTTATCCAAATACCAAAAATATTGGATTTACATAATGTTACCCTACCGAAAATGCTTATACTTTCGGTATTTTTCAATTTGGTAAATGCAGCATATCAAAACTTTCGATATTTTCTTTCACTCAAAGAGTAAATCTCTTGTACACAAAGTGCAGTGTAACTCAAATACATTTTTAGTAATATTAGTTGTTTTCATTAAAAATACAAATAAAACAACTACTCCCTCTATCCCATTAAACCTTTCACACTTTCTTTTTCCATTCGTCCCACTATAAGTTTCACATCTTTAAAATGAAAAGTCTTTTATAAACTTCACTCTCACAATTTTCACTAATTTACACAAAATGTCATTATTTTTTTACTCACATATACACATAACCCAATATATTTTTTACTTTATATATAAAAGTGTATAAAATTACCCTTAAAACTTCAATCATTACTCTTCTTTCTTAAAATGTGTGTTATCCTCGCATGTGAGTTTTTTCAAGGAAAGGAGTATAATTTTTAGTAAATACAATTGAAATTGTTTAAAAGAACGATTGAGTTGCACGGTACATCTAATGCGCGCGACGTACACTGAAACCGTGGGAGTGGGGACCGTGATCTCAGGACAGCAGAGGGGGACCAGATGTAATAATACCACGTTCATAAGTCAGTATAGTGCATGGCTAATCTGCTTATACGTAAGACCTGACAACAACAGCTCCTGTTGCATTTACTTCTAAGGCCATGTTTGGTAAATCAACACCAATCATTATTCACATTTATAAAGTATTGTTTACCTATTACTAGATGCATTTTTTTCCTTTTCTTTTTCTTTTTCGGGAAAATACTGTTTACTTTCATTAGCTTGTGTATTTTTATTTTATTTTTTACTCTCATTTATTCACGTTATATATGTCCTGTGTACATCCTTTCTCATACTCCTACTTTAGAAAGTTTACATTGTAGGTTTTCACCTTTTTATTTAGACTTTAAGGTAGTAATTTATTTTAGAAACAAAATATTGTATGAATAAATTTTAACGTGAAATTTATTTTGAAAATATTAGTAGTTTTTCTAAAAAATATTAAGTGTTTTATTAAAGGGAATTAGTTATTTTTTTATAGAGTATTAGTTGTAAATTAATTTTTAAGATGAAGTTTATTCACATAATACCAATTCATGAAAGTATATATAATAGAAAAGGTCAAGAAAAATGAAATGAAAAAAATGTAAAAAAAAATAATAAAAAGGTATACGAAAGTTAGTAAAGTTATTTTACTTGCAATTTTTAGTGAATTAAATATTATACTTATTATTATACTTTAAAGTTATAGATATTACAAATATTAATTAATTCATCACTCTATATAATCTAAAGATGTATGGATATACTTCAACTTTTGGTCATAAATTAAATATTATTTTTTATTTATAATTCATAGTTAATGATAATTAAATGCATTCATATATATCTTAAATCATAATTACACAAAATTTCACATAAACCGTATTTTATAAATCACTTCTGTTATTTTTGGTAATCCTTTGAAAATCTGCAGGTGCTATCAATTCTTGAGTCGAAAAATTTATACATAATTTTACGTTGTACATAATTTTACGTTGATTTTAATTGACGCCCTTGCTAATAGATAGTAAAATTAGTCCCATCAGGTTTTGATCAACCGGATACTGAATCATAAAAGGAAGACCAAAAACTTGTGTGAGCAGCATACGATTTAACTCTATTTTACTATCATTTGACATACGCATTCGTTGTCACCGCTGTATATATCATTGTCACCGTCATATTTATTTATAATAATGCATATGCATGGCGGTGATAGTGCGTATGTGATAGCAACACCGAATGTGCATGGTGATAATAAAAATAGAGTTCGATGCTGCCTATACATGTTACTCTAAAAGGAAATGTTATGTTGAATATACATGTTGCGCGAGATATCAAAAAAAGCTTGGCCTCCAAATTGCTTGATTTAACTCTTTCATTTCAATTCCATAAAATATAGACAAAGTGAAATAATTCAATCGATTAGAGTTTTACTACTTTAAAAAATTTATGAAATATTAATAAAATGTAACAATATTACGAAAATAAATTATCAATCCCTATTATACTAATAGGAGTTTACTTTTGATGATGTTTCGTCTCAAGATTGATTTGACTAATGTGTCGCATTCTCATGAAGTTTAAATTATATTGTAATGATGTGCTAATTTTCTATTGATTTGTGTTCAATATGTGGCATCTATGTGGCATAATAACATTGAGTTCAATTTTAAAAAAATGTAATAACAAAGGTTTGAACCTTGCACCTTTTGAATAATTTTTATGTTATATGACAACTAAACTAACTTACAAATCTTTATAAAATTTGTATAGCTATTATTAAACACTTTTGCAATTAATCTTAATTTAAAATCTAACTCACACATCAATTTATACTATTATGTTTAGCTTAAATCTATAAATGTGTATTAGATATTTTATTGTGATTATATTAACATATATTTTATCTCAATATATTTAAGAAAATCATGTCAATTTATGTTTTAGTATTCAACATATAACTTAGCGAAGTTAACTTAAGAACACAGTAAAATTTTATCTCGCACAAGTTTTAAATTTTTTTTTTTACATTTAAAATATGACTTTATTCTATATATGTTTCTTCTTTCTTTACATTTAAAATATGACTTTATTCTATATATGTTTCTTCTTTCTTTACAATATGATATTCTTCTCTATTTCTTCTTATTATAAGGAGTTACACAAAAATACATGAATTATCATACCTCATGAATTTATTAGATGATATATATCTTAAATTGCATTAATATATATATATATATATATATATATATTTTTTTTTTTTTTTGCTCTCTAACCTAATTTTTTTAATCACAAGAACTCAATAATTTACATAATAAAATAATTAGTGTGTGGATATTCATCTGTATTAATTATACTAAAAATTTAAAGTAATTATAAATTAATTTTTAATTGAAAATTATAAATTTTAAATATCACTATAATTTTAATAATAATTTATATAAATATTTTAAAAAAACCGCGTAATACGCGAGCATTACGCTAATACGTCATAATTAATAATTACTAATTAACGTTGTTCTCCACTCACGTTCAACTAATGTCGTAACATAATAAATTTGTGCATGATTTTGTAGTTGGAAATAATACTTCAAAGACAAAGTTAACTATGAACAACGGTATAATTAAATGGTATTACTTGTATTATTAATAAAGGATATCAATCGTGATAATTGAAGAATATGACATATATTACTAAAATGTATTAGTCGTGATAAATGAAGGGTATTACCTATATTACTTAAGGGTCCTAGTCATGATAATTGAAGGGTATTACCTATATTATTACTAAAGAGTATTAGTCGGGATAACCAAAAGATAAATTAATATATTCTTTCAATGTGGATTAAATTTCACTATAAAACTCGGTTCACAGGAGATACACTCTTCTTCGTAAGTCAACTTTGGTAGATCGAATTAAGAGTTACATTAATTCACCGATATTATCGCATTTATTTATTAATATCATAATATTTTTAATGTGATATTAGTTATATGTACAATGATATCACTAAATAAATATTATAATAACAGTGAATGAAAATAATAATATTAATTTTATACCATAATATTATTTCACGTTAGATTTTGTTTCGAATTAACTCATTTGGTAAGATGTCATGTGACTTGAAATTAATGATCATTTAATAAACAACTTACGAACACGTTATGAACACACCAAACAACTAGAATATGACTACATGTATTGTCTTCCACATGCTAGCTAACTCAATCGATTTTGCACAAAATTAAAATGTAACAAACATAATTTAATTATTGTAGCTTAATTAGGTGTTCATTAAAAGAGAAAACCTCATGAACAAGTCTAGCCTATACAATTTTACACATGTCATATTAACACATATATAAGGAAGGGGACATAGAATTCATGAATCATTCGTGAATTAACATGGACAAATTGAGTCTTCCCAAAAAAAAAAAAAGTGAACACACAAACATAATTTTACGCTCGCAGATTTGTATTATTCAAGTAGTACACACTTCTTCTTATAGTAACACTAGATGAGCTCCCGCGTATTACGCGTATTTTCGTTAAATAAACTTTACAATATAATATTATATATATATATATATATAATATTTTCAAATAATAATATATAAACTAAAATAATGTATATGTATAAAAAAATGTAATTATAATATTAAATTTAAATAATGGTAATATTAATTGTATGACAATTCATGCTAGGGATTAGAATTATTATAATTATGTGAAAAAATTTGCTATAAGATTTATTTCAAATTTATTTTACAATTAATAAAAAAAGGAGACGATTAATAGAATTATTTTCTATAATTGATGCATAAATATTACTCCGAATAATATTTATATATATATATATATCGTATATTTACAATAAATATCATATATGATTATATTAAGTTTATTTTTTTATAAAAGTTGACACAACCACAATTTTCTTACATACATTTATAGGCTTAAGTTAAATATAATTTTATGTTTAAAAATTATCATATGATAACACTTTTTAGAGAGGTCTAAGGTTCAAACCTCCTTAGAAATATATTTTTAATTAATTCCTATAATAAAATGCCACATAGGTACCATATATTAATTATAAATCAATAGGAAAATGACACATAAATTATTAACATATATATGCATTTAATAAGAACGTGACACATCATTCAAATTAACCTCATGACGACACCTAAGCAAAAACAAACTCCCTATTAGTAATATAGGGATACATTTGTTTTTACATTAATATATGTAAAGTATTAAAAATGTATTAGTGCATGAAGAAAAGGTGTTTTACTATATGTACATAAAAAAAAAAGAATTAAAAGAGATAAAAAAAAAAAAAAACACAGCCAAAAAAATAAATGTAAATTAAAGCTCATGAGCTATATAATATTCCCTCCTATTCAAAATATATGTCATTCTAGATGGATGCATACATATTAAGAAAATAATTGATTTTTTATTACATCCTTAATAAATATTTTGACTTTCTAATAGAAGAATACAATTTTCTAAACATTTTAATGAATCTAGGGGTAAATTTGAAAGAATTGTATTTAATTTGCATAGAAAAATGTAAAACGTCATCTAATTTACATATAATATGAAAGGTAAAACGACATTTATTTTGAATACGATGGAGTATTTCATAAGAGTGTTTGTTAGCGAACTTTTCAATGGGAATGAAAATTACCAATGCGTCATACATATGTAGGATTTGTTATATCGGTATGATTTTAGAAGACGTTTGTTACAAGTTTTCAATGGGAATGAAAATAAAAAATATTTTATGTCCTCGGATATATTAATTGGAGGAATCAATGTTTCCATGGTGGTTACATCATTAGTTTTGTGTTTCAATTTTTTTTTAAATGAGACAAAAGAATTTATTGGTAGTAGTGGAGGGAAATGATTACATATAGAAGAGGAAAATGTTAATCTAATAGGTAATGATTGTCTTATTTAAAAAGAAAAATAGTGTTATTGACTATCTTTTATTCACATTAACCACCATATATAATTATTTTATACTCATTCACATTCACATTGTCATTGAATAATTTTCAATCAAACATTGATCCCCTTAGTTATTGCTAGCGGGGCAGATGCCAAAGACCCAAACTCGTTCTCTGCGCAGGATGGGGTGACTAGCGTCGGGTCGCGGGACGAGGGTGCATTTTAAATAAAAAAATTATTAAAAATATAATCCATAATATATTTTCTAATATTGACATAAATTAAGATTTCGATTGAAATAATAAATATATCTTCAATTCCGCAATTTTCACATTTTCCTTTATAGTATGTTTCACAACTATTTTCACACTCTAAAAAATAAAAATAAAATTTATAAATTCTACCCTCACAATATTCATATATTTTATATATCATTAACTTTACAGATACTAAATTCAACCACTTTATTCACTTTTAACAATTAAAGTTTATAAAATTATCCCTTAACATTCCACGATCATTATATTTTTTTCTTAAAGCGTACGCTAAAAAATGTGTAAAAACTAATATGAGAGGTTAAATGATATTAGAAGTATGTGCTTGAATTTATTTTCACTCTTCACTTTGGCTCAGTCTCATGCACTCACTTTATTCATGAACAAATCCACCATGAAAGATGCTACATGTTATAATTGAAAAGTGTTGTTTTCAATAAATAAAAATACTAGGTATAATAATAGAAAAGTGTTACGTTTTAGCAATATTGAAATATGTCAATAAAATTAACTAAAAATATTATAATAAAACATGAGTGCACTCATGAGACCAACTCTTTTACTTTTAAAGATGTTGATATCAACATACTTTTTATTTATTAAAAATAATATATTGCATTTCATGTTATGTTTTATTAATATATTGGCCTAAAATATATTTATGAAGTTGAATTATTTTTTTATTTATATACTACTATATAATAAGTATAAAAATACAGTTCTATATTATATTTTGTATATTAAAATTTTAATAATTTAGAGCAAGATTTAAACAAGAAGGGGCATGTCGGAACAATGGGTCAACGTTTTCATTCCTACCTGTAGTTCGAAAAATAGGTGAGCCACCATAATATTAATTTAAAGAATTGATAAAGAAATGTCTCTTTATTATTATTTTTTTAAAATAATATTAACAATTAAAAAGTATTACTATCATGGTAAAAGCCTTAACCTTAATTGCCATCTCAGATTTTTCACCTAAACCATGATTATGATGTTCACCTACCACAAAAATAGATGTGCACGTTTTATTTTAATATATTGTACTTACATTTACATGAATATAATTAATTGCAACTTGCACTTATAAGTTGAATCTAGTGAAAAAGCGTCTCTTAATTAAGTTCTTTCGTATTCTTCTCACTTCTCTTTCCTTCCTTCCAATTATTAATTACAACATCCTTGCAGTTTCAAAAGTTCATTTGATTAAGACAATAATCAATTAAGAATCACAAATTTAATTAATTAAAAGAATAATAATTAGTAATTTAAAAATGAATCGAATTAATCGAATTGAATTGTTTTATAAAAAGAGTAAACATGATTATAATTGAAATGAACTAATCAAATAAAATAAATATTTGAAGTATTTAATTCAAAACTAATAATATTTAAAAAAATCACAGCAGGGTTTAAGAGCTAGTATATTATTAAGATGAGAGAATTAATTTTGAAAAGTTGACTTACTTTCTATCGGAGGAAATTGGCTCTGAACCAATTAAATAATTAATTAATTGGTATCTAATGAAGATGTTGGATACTCGTCTTTGAATAATTAAAGAAGAGCGTAAAGATTAATTTTCAGGAAATTGAAAGACATAAGATCAATATACTCTCTCGGAGTAAATGCTTATAGTGTATTTGTAATTTCAAAATCGAATTTCAAGTTAGAGAGAAATTAATATACGAAGTTTGAACATAAAAAAATAAAAATTATGGAATAATGAGTATGTGAAACTACTTATTAATAGAAGTTAGTTGTTGAAACTTAAAATGTAATTGTTAAGGAGCAATAATATGGACTATACACGTCGCATATCTATGTCGATGCGTCCACTAGAATTTAGATTTTGGTATTGGTAATTGGACTTCAGTGGTATGAGAGGATTTGGGTGTTGGAGGCCATCTTATCATATTGAAGCAGACCATAGGATTTGGGTATTGGAGGCCATTTTATTATTTTGAAGCTGACCATTTGAATTACAGTGATCTGAACTTCTAGTTGTTTAGGTTCATTATTAGAGCTAGGGATGTAATCGAGCCGAGCCGAATACCATCGGGCTCGAGCTCGGTTCGTTTGGATTTTTTGGGCTCGAGCTCGGCTCAGGCTCGGTTCGAACTTTATTAATTGAGCTCGGCTCGAATGTAAATTATTTGGCTCGCGAATAGTTTGAGCTCGGCTCGAAAACAAGCTCGTTAACGAGTTAATTGAGCCTAGTTCGAGCTCGACTCGAAAAAAGCTCGTTAACGAGTTAATTGAGCCTAGTTCGAGCTCGGCTCGAAAAAAGCTCGCTAACAAGTTAATCGAGCCTAGTTGAGCTCATTTCGAAAAAGCTCGTTAACAAATTATCAAAATAGTTTGAGCTCGGCTCAAAAAAAGCTCGTTAACGAGTTAATCGAGCTTAGTTCGAGACTCGAAAAAAGGTCGTTTAAAAATTAATCATAAAACATGACTATAAAATAAAAATTAATCATAAAACATGACTATAAAATAAAAATTTATCTTAATAGATTAGTGTTACACCAATATTAAAATAACAGTCAGTCTAAAAATTAATCTTAAAATTTATCTTGTGTTCAAATCTTTTCTTTATTTAATTATTTTAATATAATTATAAGTCAGTTTTTAAATTTAATACAAAAAATAATATACTATATATAATATAAGTTAGTTTATAGAATTGGGAGTACTATATATAATATAAGTTAGTTTATATAATATAAATATAGAATTGATAAAAAATAAATAAAAATATAGAATTAAGAATAATTAATAAATATAGAATTGATAATAAAAATAAATAAATATAGATTTTTTAATATAGAATTGATAATAAATATATAGTATTTATATAGATTTTTTAATAAATAAATATAGAATTGATAATACAAATAAATAAATAAATAAAAATATAATATATACATAATAAGCCGAGCCTTAACGAGCCTATTCGCGAGCTTTGTAAACGAGCCTGTTCGCGAGCTTTATAAACGAGCCTATTTAAGAGCTTTGTAAACGAGTCTGCATTCGCGAGCTTTATAAAAGAGCCTGTTCGCGAGCCTTGTAAACGAGCCTGCTCGCGAGCTTTATAAAAGAGCCTTCGCGAGCCTTGTAAACGAGTCCGCTCGCGAGCTTTCGAACCAAATACCCATAGGCTCGAGCTCGGCTCGATAAAATAAACGAGCTCGACTCGGGCTCGAGCTCGGCTCGTGAAATTTAACGAGCGAATTGAACGAATATTTTTCGAGCCGAGCCCCGAATAGTTCGCGAACGGCTTGGCTCATTTACATCCCTAATTAGAGCATCTACATTGGAGGGTTATTGGAGGTTATAACCATCCAATAACCGGTTACTATCAATATGAGTGGAAGTTACAACCCAAAATGCATTCTCTCCCTTCAACTTGGTTACTACAGAGTAATCAAATACTTAAAATGAAAACATACACTCAAGGTGAGAAAGTGGTGATCACACATAGAGTACATTGGCGGTTGGGCATCACGCATTGGGAAAAGGTAATATTTTGGTGACATGCATTCTGCGGCTGCAGACACTTTTTTTTCTAATAAAATCTTGATTGTAAAATATATGTGTAGATAATAATATCATCAAATATTAACCGTATTTAATAATACAAAATATATGTGCAAGATAATATTCGTTATACGGTGTTTGAACAATATTATAGTCGTTTGAATAGTAATTTTACACATTAATCGTATTTAATAATGCAAACTATATTGTATCAAATAAAAAATTAGATGTTTTTTAATTAGCTAGAAATAATTAATACCCATAAGTAACGAAATAAATTAATATTCATTTAATAATTTTAAATAAATAATTGAACTAGTATATATTATATTAATAAATACATGCATTAAAAAGTTAGATAATTTTTTAAGATGGTATATATATTAATAAAATAAAGTGTGTAGATAGTGAATTATTTAAATAGGTTATAATCATGGAAGGATTGTAGAGGTTAGTGGGAATTGGTTATTTTTAGTGAAGTGATGAGTTGACAATGAGGTGGATGAAAGAGATTGGTTATAAGAGCACCACGGTGGTAATTTAAACACTCATCTAATGAGTGGATGGATGAAAATTTGCATTTAAAGCCAATGTGGCATTTTGTTTAAATGGAGAGAGAGTGTAATCCATCCAATATATTAAATTGGAGAGAGAGTCGACAAACTAGACCCAAGACATGAGAAATGTACCCAATAGACTAAATATATCCGTTTGACACCCCAATTTCCATACTTACCGTTTGCACTCATGAAAGTAAAATAAAAAAAAAAATTACAACGGCTATATTTAAATTAATGGCTATATTTTTTTTTTAAAATCAGATTTTTGGTCTATAAATAAAAGGTATTTGTGTATCATTTATCATATTCATCTCTCAAATATTTATCATATTCATCTCTCAAATATTTATCATATTCACTCTCTTCATTATCTCAATTTCATTTCAATATCAAATACTCTTCATTTTCTAATTTTCTTTCGAAATGGATGAAAATAACAAATTTAATTTTAGTCAAGGGTTTAATTCTCAAAGTTCGGATGAAGATGAGTTGCCCCCAAATTCTCAAATTCCTCCAAAATTTTCTTACTCTCAATTTAATATTCATACACAATTTCATCCACAAATTCCTCCAAATTTTCCGTTTGATAGTCAATATTCCCAAAATTTACAAGGTTTTGGGAATATGGTGAACTATTCAAATTTTCCAAACAATATGGTGAATGTTCGAATTTTGCCAATGGAGCTCAAAACATATGGCAAAATACAAGCAATCAATTCGAGAAATAGTCACAAATGTTTGGATTTTCTACTCCACAATCAACAAGCAAACCATCCGGATCTTCTAGATGAAAAGAACCCCGGCACTCCGACTTTAATACCGGAGGCTCAATTCTTTGATCGTGAGTCACCCATTTCTATCGAGAGTGAGGAGCAAGCAACTATCAATGTAAGGGCCATGAAGAGGTGGATTGCTTGGACAAATGAAGAGGACGTACGCCTAGCAAATGCAAAGATGCGAGATTTCGACGATCCAATCATCGGAAATGATCGAATAACAATGTTTTTGGAATCGTATTGGTTGGTATTACAACAAACATAAAGGTAATAATCTTGATACACGTACGCCATCCAACTTGAGATCGCATTGGCATTACATTAAGCCTCTTGTGTCAAAAATCAATGCGTGTTACGTAATCATAAATGATACGCATAGAAGTGGACATAGTGATGAGGACATATGGAAAATGTCATTGCAAATGTACCGCGATCGAATAATCAAGCTACATTTAATCTTCCACATGTGTGGAACATTGTTAAAGATCGTCGAATTCCAACCACAATTCGATGATGCCTACTTTGGCACGAAGAAGTCAAGGACCTCTCAATCGGGTGCGAGCAACACGTCTTCAACACAAGATGAAAGTGCCGATTTTGACTTAAATGAAGAAACACGTCCAATTGGACAAAAGGCCGCAAAAAAGAAAGGCGAAGGCGAAGGCAAAAGCTACACCTGCGACCACGACAAAGATGACAACAATGATCTAAAACAGAGGTATAATGACATTATCAAGGGTTTGAATAATTTCTCATGCATTAAGAAATCCAAAGTTGAAGTACAAAAGGCTCAACTTGAAGCAAAAAGGGAAGAATCATGGATAAAAGAATATGAGATTCTTTTCAAGGACACACACAACATGACACCTCGAGCAACGTGTCATTCATGATCAAATGTGTGATGAAATTAAAGAGAAATGGAAATCATCATCTAAAGTCCATTTCATGTAGTTTCTATTATTGTTAGGATGTTTTAATATGTGTTTCTATTATTGTAATTTTCTATTATTGTTAGGATGTTATAATATGTGTTTCTATTAATGTAATAATAACTCTTTTTATTTATCATTTTTATCAAGAATTATTTCATATATAAAATATTAGCCGTTGCAAATTAACCATTGCAAACTAGTCGCTGCAATCTAGCCGCAAATTAACCTTTGCAAACTAGCCGTTGCTAACTAGCCGTTGCAAACTAGACTTATATATTGAAGTCATATATGTCTTCTTCATTTCATATTCAATCATTGTTTCAACATACAAAAATATAGCTTGCATATACACAAAATGGCTCAATATTCAAGTAGTTCCACTGCCTAACGACCATAAAGATGAAATCAATGTTCCGAGCTAGATTTGATGTCGAATACTTTTGGAAACACATTCTATAATGGAGGAATATGATCGAAGGTGCCTCCAAAGAGGTGTTCAAAGGAGAAGGTACATCGAACGACAACGTGAAGTGGGCACGAAAGACTTGTTCATGATTATTTCGCCGAGATCCCAAAGTGTATCCCGACCACATATTTCGACGACGATTCCGAATGCGAAGAGACTTATTTCTTCGTATAGTAAATGCACTTGAGAGCCACTCACCATACTTTCAGCAGAGGCTCGATGCAAATAATCGAAGAGGTTTTTCACCACTACAAAAATGCACGGCGGCCATTCGCCAACTCGGCCTATGGAATCTCCGCCAATCATCTTGGCAGTACCTACGGATGGGGAAACAATCACGATCAATTGTCTTTTCAATTTCACAAAATGTGGTTGAAATATAGGGCAATCATTACTTAAGAAAGCCGAATGACACCGACATTCAACGACTTCTTCAATTACACGAATGACAACATGGTTTCCCAGAATGTTGGGAAGTCTTGATTGTATGCATTGGGAATGGAAAAATTGTCCGATTGCTTGGAAAGGTCACCACGAGAGGACATGGTTCTTCTACAATCGTGTTGGAAGCGGTCACGCCACAAGGCTTGTGGATATGGCATGCTTTTTTTGGAGTAGCTGGATCACGTAATGATCTCAACGTGTTGTATGAATCCCCTTTATTCAACAATATATTGCAAGGGAATGCACCTCATGTTAACTTCACAGTGAATGACATACAATATACAAAGGGGTATTATCTAACAGATAGTATCTATCTAACATGAGCTACTTTTGTGAAGTCTTTTCCTTGCCAGACGATCCGAAAAGAATTTTTTTAAAGAAAGACAAGAAGCTGCAAGAAAGGATGTTGAACGAGCTTTTGGAGTGCTCCAAGCTCGATGGGCAATTGTTAGAGGTCCAGCTCATTTTTGGTATAAAAAAATTAAAATATATTATGCTAACATGCATTACTTTGCATAATATAATAGTCGAGGATGAGGGGAAATGATTGAAAATTTTCCCAACGAGGAAGGTGATGAACAGCGGAATTTGTCCAAGGCCCAAATGGAAAATTTCGAGATTTTTTTTTCGTAGGAATTTTGAGTTACGTAATAGTTGATGTGCATCACCAACTTCGTCCGACTTGGTTGGGCATATTTGGACACGTTACAACAACAATTATTGAATTATCGCTTTAATTTGAATGTTTTATTTTTAATTTAAGTGGTGTTACTCTTTAATTTTCAAATGTTCTTGTAGTGTTTTAATTTTTTTAATAATTTAATTTGAATGTTGCATTAATTTTTTAAATATCTAAATGTTTGATTTAATATTTTACTTGATTTTTTATTTTTTAATTGTAAAATATTTTATAATGAATTATTGTGTCTATTTTAATATCAAAATAATATTAATTATTTACAATAAAAAATATAAATAAAATGAAATGAATTGGTAGTGGGGTCCATTAATAGTAATATGGATGGATGAATGAATGTGAAAGTGTGTTTAAAAAGTAAGTATTTAAAGATAGATGATGTGGAGGAGAAAAAGTGGTTGGATGGATGAAAATCACGGTGGTCATTTAAACACTCATCTAATGAGTGGATGGATGAAACTTTGCGGATTAAAGCCAATGTGGTATTTTATTTAAATGGAGAGTGTAATCCATCCAATATATTAAATTGGAGAGAGTCTGACAAACTAGGCCCAAGACATGAGAAATATACCCAATAGACTAAATATATCCGTTTGACACCCCTATTTCCATACTTACCATTTATACTCGTGAAAGTAAAATAAAAAAATTACAACGGCTATATTTAAATTAACGGATATATATTTTTTTAAAAATCAGATTTTTGGTCTATAAATAAAAGGAATTTGTGTATCATTTATCATATTCATCTCTTAAATATTTATCATATTCATCTCTCAAATATTTATCATATTCACTCTCTTCATTATCTCAATTTCATTTCAATCTCAAATACTCTTCATTTTCTAATTTTCTTTCGAAATGGATGAAAATAACAAATTTAATTTTAGTCAAGGGTTTAATTCTCAAAGTTCGGATAAAGATGAGTTGCCCCCAAATTCTCAAATTCCTCCAAAATTTTCTTACTCTCAATTTAATATTTCTACACAATTTTATCCACAAATTCATCCACAAATTCCTCTAAATCTTCCGTTTGATAGTCAATATTCCCAAAATTTACAAGGTTTTGGGAATATGGTGAACTATTCAAATTTTCCCAACAATATGGTGAATGTTCGAATTTTGCCAATGGAGCTCAAAACATATGGCAAAATACAAGCAATCAATTCGAGAAACAGTCACAAATGTTTGGATTTTCTACTCCACAATCAACAAGCAAACCATCCAGATCTTCTAGACAAAAAGAATCGTTCACTCCGACTTTAGTCACAGGGGACTCAATTCTCGATCGTGAGTCACCCATTTCTATCGAGAGTGAGGAGCAAGCTTGTCAATGCAAGGGCCACGAAGAGGCGGATTGCTTGGACAAATGAAGAGGACATACGCCTAGCAAATGCAGTATGCGAGATTTCGACGATCCAATCATCGAAAATGATCGAATAACAATGCTTTTTGGAATCGTATTGGTTGGTATTACAACAAACATAAAGGTAATAATCTTGTTACACGTACGCCATCCAACTTGAGATCGCATAGGCATTACATTAAGCCTCTTGTGTCAAAATTCAATGCGTGTTACGTAATCATAAATGATACACATAGAAATGGACATGGTGATGAGGACATATGGAAAATGTCATTGCAAATGTACTGCGATCGTAATAATCAAGCTACATTTAATCTTCCACATGTGTGGAACATTGTTAAAGATCGTCCGTAATTCCAACCACAATCCGATGATGCCTACTTTGGCACGAAGAAGTCAAGGACCTCTCGGTCGGGTGCGAGCAACACGTCTTCAACACAAGATGAAAGTGTTGATTTTGACTTAAATGAAGAAACACGTCCAATTGGACAAAAGGCCGCAAAAAGAAAGACGAAGACGAAGGCAAAAACTACACCTACTGACCACGACAAAGATGACAACAATGATCTAAAACAGAGGTATAATGACATTATCAAGGGTTTGAATAATTTCTTATGCATTAAGAAATCCAAGTTGAAGTACAAAAGGCTCAACTTGAAGCAAAAAGGGAAGAATCATGGATAAAAGAATATGAGATTCTTTTCAAGGACACACACAACATGACACCCGAGCAACGTGTCATTCATGATCAAATGTGTGATGAAATTAAAGCGAAATGGAAATCATCATCTAAAGTCCATTTCATGTAGTTTCTATTATTGTTTTAATATGTGTTTCTATTATTGTAATTTTCTATTATTGTTAGGATGTTGTAATATGTGTTTCTATTAATGTAATAATAACTCTTTTTTATTTATCATTTTTATCAAGAATTATTTCATATATACAATATTAGTCGTTGCAAACTAGCCGTTGCAAATTAACCATTGCAAACTAGTCATTGCAAACTAGTCAGGTAAACTAGTCATTGCAAACTAGCAACAGAATTAACCGCTGCAAACTAGCCGTTACAAACTAACCGTTGCAAACTAGTCGTTGCAAACTAGACTTATATATTGAAGTCATATGTGTCTTCTTCATTTCATATTCAATCATTGTTTCAACATACAAAAATATAGCTTGCATATACACAAAATGGCTCAATATTCAAGCAAGCATGTACTGCCTAACGACCATGAAGATGAAATCAATGATCCAGAGCTAGATTTGATGTCGAAATACTTTTGGAAACATATTTTATAATGGAGGAATATGATCGAAGGTGCCTCCAAAGAGGTGTTCAAAGGAGAAGGTACATCGAACGACAACGTGAAGCCGGGCACGAAAGACTTGTTCATGATTATTTCACGAGATCCCAAAGGTATCCCGACCACATATCTCGACGACGATTCCGAATGCGAAGAGACTTATTTCTTCGTATAGTAAATGCACTTGAGAGCCACTCACCATACTTTCAGCAGAGGCTCGATGCAACTAATCGAAGAGGTTTTTCACCACTACAAAAATGCACGGCGGCCATTCGCCAACCGGCCTATGGAGTCCCCGCCGATCATCTTGACGAGTACTTATGGATTGGGGAAACAATCTGCGATCAATTGTCTTTTCAATTTCTGTCACAATGTGGTTGAAATATGGGGCAATCATTACTTAAGAAAGCGAACGACACCGACATTCAACGACTTCTTCAATTACACGAACGATGACATGGTTTCCAGGAATGTTGGGAAGTCTTGATTGTATGCATTGGGAATGGAAAAATTGTCCAGTTGTTTGGAAAGGTCAGTTCACAAGAGGACATGGTTCTCCTACAATCGTGTTGGAAGCGCCGCGTCCACAAGACTTGTGGATATGACATGCTTTTTTGGAGTAGTGGATCACGTAATGATCTCAACATGTTGTATGAATCCCCTTTATTCAACAATGTATTGCAAGGGAATGCACCTCATGTTAACTTCACAAAGAATGGCACACAATATACAAAGGGGTATTATCTAACAGATGGTATCTATCCAACATGGGCTACTTTTGTGAAGTTTTTTCCTTGCCAGACGATCCGAAAAGAAATTTTTAAAGAAAGACAAGAAGCTGCAAGAAAGGATGTCGAACGAGCTTTTGGGGTGCTCCAAGCTCGATGGGCAATTGTTAGAGGTCCAGCTCATTTTTGGTATAAAAAAATTAAAATATATTATGCTAACATGCATTATTTTGCATAATATGATAGTCGAGGATGAGGAAATGATTGGAAATTTTTCCAACGAGGAAGGTGATGAACCCAGGAATTTGTCCAAGGCCCAAATGGAGAATTTCGAGATTTTTTTCGTAGGAATTCCTGAGATACGTAATAAATGATGTGCATCACCAACTTCGTGACTTGGTTGAGCATATTTGGACACGCTACAACAACAATTATTGAATTATCATTTTAATTTGAATGTTTTTTTAATTTAAGTGGTGTTACTCTTTAATTTTCAAATGTTCTTGTAGTATTTTGATTTATTTTAATAATTTAATTTGAATATTGCATTAATTTTATAAATATCTAAATGTTTGGTTTAATATTTTACTTGAATTTTTTATTTTTTAATTGTAAAATATTTTATAATGAATTACTATATCTATTTAGTTCTCCTCGCGATAGGAGTTAGAGTTTCTCTATAGTGGGACTAGGGTTAGGGTTTTGGGGCCCTTCTTGACCTCTTTCAACGCAATCTTCTACTGCTTTCCTTCGTTTTCTTCGCCTTCCCGTTCTTTTTCCTTCTCGTTTTCTTCGCCTTCCTGTTCTTTTTTCCTTTTTTACTTCCTGCGTTTTGTGTTGTGTTTGGTCATTTTTCTTTTGTTTACGACTTTGTTTAACGTTTTCCATTCTCTGTCGTTCTATTGTGTTTTGCGAGTTCTTGGGACGCTTTCGTTTCGGGTTCTTGATTACTCTTTCGGTGTGTTTGGCCTCGCCGAGTGGTGGTGGTGGTATGGAGGATGTATTGGATTTGGATGACCTTGGTTTGCCTACCGTCCCGATATGTCCTCGAACCCCGGTTTGCTTTCGGGGAAGTTATGTGTGGAGAAGGCGTATAATATGTTTGTTGTGATTGATGTCATGACGAAGGCATTCCGCTCAAAAGGCGTAATTACCGCTAGGGAACGGGTAACAACATGGTCATTTTCTCGTTTGAGAGAGAGAATGACCGACAATGGGTCCTAAGGAATCAACCGTGGCATTTCGATGGACATTTGTTTGCAATATGGGTTTTGACAGAATGGAACAACCGCCATCGGTGAGCATATCTTTGGCTTCATTCGGGTCCGTGCACATGATCTACCTTTGGCATGCCAATCACTGGGGTCATTCGATCTGTTGCTAATAAGGTTGGTTCTCTGGAGGCGTACGAAATTCCCTCCGATCTGGATCCCGTAGATTTTGTTCGATTTAAAGTTAGCCTGGATTTTACAAAACCACTTCTAAAAGGGCTGCATGTGACGGTGGGAGGTAACAAATTATGGATCCCATTTTCTTATGAATCTCTTCCTTTTTATTGCTATAATTGTGGGTGTATTGGTCATTTCTATAAGTCATGTGCAACTTATGATCGAGATGATGATTCACCACTACCTTTGGGAATTCCATTAAAGCAATTATGGGGAAACGCTTGAGAAACCCTAAGCCCGAGATCACCTATATCACTACAAACTCCTCCCCTAATCGATCACGCTTCCTCTCCAAATCTGATTGTTAACCCATCCGTCCTGCTACCCACCCAACCTTTACCTCAAACGAGATCTATCAACATCTACTCCCCCAATATTCCTCGCCGTTAACCAACCCTCTTATAGGCCTAATGACGTTGTCACCACTCGAAAGCGAGGTCTTTGCCACGCCGAGAGAACATTTGTCCATTTCTCGGGATACCAATGATTGTGAAGCTTCGTTACTATGGTTGCTACCACCATTATGAGCTCCATTCAATCCAAACCTACTTTTGTGGGGCCTATGCCACAAGATCCCGTTAGTATACTCACTACTTCTACATCTCACTTTTCTCCTCCAAATATTTTGCTCGATAACAACCCTCACTCTACTATTCCTTTTAGTCATATCCCTAATATCGGTTTACAAATACCAATCCTTTCTACAATGCCAAATTTCTCCTGGGCCATCAATCGATCATGGAGTCCGAGTTGCCATATCCGAGAAGAATAGCATGGAAGAGATTGGCTAGAGAGAAAAGTCGGTCCAGGGGACCATTTAAGTGGTCAAGGCTCGTGTGACTTAATTGGGAAGAAACGTCTGCTCTTAATCGAGGTAGGGGAGGACACTAATGATCAAAAGAGGTTGAAAGGAGATGATAGCTTGAAGTTGTCGGTTACTAATGATTTGAGTTCAACGGCGGTGGTTGTGGAGCAACCCCACCGAGCATAATGAGTTGCCTAGCTTGGAATTGGGGGCTTGGGAACCCCCTGAAAGTTCCGGTTCTTAAGAAAGAAATTCTTTCGAAAGGTCCCAAGTTCGTGTTTTTATGCGAAACTCAATTGTTGGTGCGTGAGCTTCGTTTGATCGCTTGTAAGTTAGGATTTCAATATTGCTTAGGGGTTGATTGTGTTACTTCGGGAGGGGGCAAAAGGGGTGGTCTTGGGTTATTATGGCGTGTGGATTGTGATGTGGCGCTTCGTTCCTTCTCGCAAAACCACATTGATGCTTACATTGGGGAAATTGAAAAGTGGCGTTTACTGTGTTTGTATGGGAATCCCGAGGATGATCAAAAGTGGCGAACCCGGGGTTTTGTTGCGTCGCCTTGCTACAGATGCTCTATCCCATGGTTATGTGTGGGAGATTTTAATGAATTTTTGGATGATTCGAAAAGGAGGGGGAACCTTCAAGAGATGACGAATGAGAGATTTTCACACCGCCTTGAAGATTGTGGGCTTGAGGATTTGGGTTTTGTTGGCAATCCTTTTACGTGGACAAATAAGCAAGCCGGTGCTAATAATATCCAAGAACGATTAGACAGAGGGGTGGCAAACTCTTTGTGGTGGTCTAAATTTCCACAGTTCGAGTTACTCATCTCACTAGTGGTGTTGTCCGATCATTGTCCGATCTTAGTCGATCAAGCGGGAAGGAAAAAAAAGCTGGTGGTCTTGAAAAGAGGGTGAAACTCTTTCGTTTTTAAGATATGTGGCTGCAAGAGGCTGATTGTACGAAGGTAATTAGAAATGCATGGGGGACGATCGATCTTATGTTTAATATATCTCGGTTAGAGGTGCTTTGTCTGCAAGGGAGTAAGATTCATTTTGGCAACTGCCGAAGGAGATCGATAAATGCAAAAAGAGTTGGAACGATTACAAGCCGACACTCAAACAGATGAAATTGTGCGGAAGAGTCGTGCTCTTGAGAATCGGATTGCAACCCTTTTGCGTAAGGAGGAGGTGTTTTGGCTTCAGAGATCAGTGCCATTGGATGAAACATGGAGACAAAAATACTAAGTTTTTTCATAGAGTTGCAAGTGGACGTAAGAGTAGGAACCAAATTGATGGTATAATTGATGAATTTGGGGTCACGCACATCAAAGAGGAAGATATACAAAAGGTGTTTGTCAACTACTTTTCTGGTCTATTCACATCTAAGAGTAATCTTGAAATGGACGAAGCTGCGGGAGGCAGAGATCGCAGATTTCGGAGGAGATGTCGAGGTCGTTAGGCTGAGCCATTTACGAGGGCGGAGGTGACCAAAGCACTTTTTCAAATGCATCCTTCGAAAGCCCTGGGCCCCCGACAGTATGACCGCCAATTTCTTTAAAAAAATTTTGGGATATTGTGGGTGATTACGTCTGTTTCGTCTTGTCTTGATGTTCTTAATATGGGAGCGTCACCTGAGTTCCTTAATCATACTTTCATTGTTTTGATACCCAAAGTCAAACGTCCTAGCTCCCTAGGGATTATCGACCCATTAGTCTTTGTAATGTTGCTCTTAAGATTATTACTAAGACTATTGCTAACAAAGTTGAAGCTTTTCCTTCCTCATACTATCGACCTCGCTCAATCGGCTTTTGTGTCGGGACGCCTTATTACTGATAATGCCTTATTAGCTTATGAAATTTTTCATTTCATGAAGCATAATAGAGCTCGGTCTAAAGGGTCCTACGCATTTAAACTGGATATGAGTAAAGCTTATGATAGGGTGGAGTGGTCTTTTACGGAGAATATTATGTTGAGAATGGGTTTTGGGGCTAGCTTTGTGGATGTCATTATGAGGTGTGTTAGAATTTCCTTTTCGGTGTTGGTTAATGGGCAACCTACTAGCACTTTCACGCCTTCGAGGGTCTCGTGAAAGGGACCCCCTTTCCCCTTATCTTTTTTGTTGTGTGCGAGGCTCTTTCTGCTCTCATCCGAGTTAATGTGGAAAGGGGTGTCCTTCATGGGGTCCAAATCTGTCGAAGAGCGCTGCCGTGTCTCGCTTTGTTCTTTACGGATGATACAATAATTTTTGGCCGTGCGACGTAAATAGAATTGAGGCGTATCCGACAAATTTTGGAGAGTTCTGAAGCTACTTACGGACAAGCCATTAACTTGAGCAAATCCGAAATCATGTTTAGCAAAGGTATACCCGATCATAGAGGTGAGCGGCTAGCGAAGTTTTCTTGGAGTCGAGACGGGTGGCTCGGCATGCAACTTATTCTAGGAGTGCCAATACCGGTTGGTCGCTCTAGAGTGCCATGTTCGGAATGTTAGTCGATCGAGTGGAGAAAAACTTAGAGATTGGAAGAGTAAGACCCTCTCCCAAGCCGGAAGCTAACTCTCATCAAATCGGTGGCACAATCTATACCAACCTATTTGATGAGTTGTTTTAAATTTCCTCTTGGTGTTCTTGAGAAGATTCGGTCACTATTATAAGGTTTTGGTGGGGGCAACAAGGGGATGAGAGACGAACACATTGGTTACGGTGGGAATTTGTGCCGTCCCAAGGAGGAATGGGGATTGGGGTTACGAGATTTGTGTGCCTTCAACAAAGCTTTACTCGCTCGACAGGGTGGAGAATTTTGCAGAATGGGAATACCTTACTAGCTCAAACATTGAAAGCTTGTTACTTTCCTAATATATCATTTATGTCTGCACCTTTGGGATACAACGCAAGTAGTACTTGGCAGGTATTCTTGAAGGTAGAAGAGTCCTGGAGTTGGGCGTGGTCTAGGTTGTTGGTAGGGGTGATGAGATTAAGGTGTGGCAAGATCCTTGGATTCTTGGTGATCTTCATGTTATATCACGTCTGCTCGTGGGGAAAGGCCTCCCGGATGAAAGCAGTCGGTGAGTTTTGGGAGAGACTGTCAATGTTGGAATGCCCAGTGGTTCGCGAGGTTTTTAATGAGGAAGACTCGAAATGTATTTTAGCTTTGCACTGTTTCACGTACTCGTAGAGATCATATTATGTGGAGACATGAGAGATGTGGGATCTACATAATGAAAACAGGATACATTCAAAGGATGAAGCATGAAGGTCGAGCATACTTACCTGAATCCTTTTCGGAAGCGTGGAAATGGAGATGGGTGTGGAACTTGGACGTGTCCCCGAAAATACGTGTCTTCGTTTGGCGTATGTTAAGCAAGATTATCCCTACGAATCTAAATCTCATCAGCGAGGTTTGTTAATGTCGAACCGGAATACGGGAGGTGTGGTGATCCAATTGAATCAACGGAGCACGCTCTTCGAGGCTGCCGGAGTCTTACGAGTTCTTTGGACCGCCTTACCTACTTTGATGGAGAAGCGCCGGAGGTTCCATTGGAAGATTGGCTACTACAGCGTGTGAAAGTCCTTCATAAGGAGGAGCAAGAAAAGGTTATCACATTGATATGGGCGATCTGGTTTGCCGTAATCAACTTGTGTTCCAAGACAAGATTATTGACAATAACCGCATCCTTACGATAGCGGATCAACATAGGGGATTTTGCCGCGGCCCGCACTGTAGACCTACCCGTCATAGTAGCTCGTCATCTTGCTCTTGGAAACCGCCAGCGTCGGGGAGAAGAAAATTGAATACGGATGCATCAATTCGGATGGAGCAGGAGCTGGTATTGGAGGAGTTTTGAGAGATGATATCGGTTGTGTGGAGTGGGCTTTTGGGGGTGTCTTCTTTGGAGATTGAAGTTGACTCCCAGTTGTTTATTTTGCATTGGAGAAGCACACTCGAATTTGTCCTATCTTGGAGGTGTTGTGGAGGATATTCTCCATATCTGCAAGTCCTTTTCTTTCATTTCTTTTAGTTGGATTCGCAGAGAGTAATTATGTAGCTCATAGCTTGGCTAAGTATGCTTTCTCTTGTCTTGATGTTTTCTTTTCGACATCCATTCGGATGAGACGATGTTAGTATTATCTTGATGTTTTCGGTATTCTTTAATATATTTCTTTTACGTAAAAAATTACTATATATATTTTAATATCAAAATAATATTAATTATTTACAATAAAAATATAAATTAAATGAAATGAATTGGTAGTGGGGTCCATGAATAGTAATATGGATGGATGAATGAATGTGAAAAGTGTGTATAAAAAGTAAGTATTTAAAGAGAGATGATGTGGAGGAGAAAATGTGGTTGGATGGATCTGTGGGTGCTCTAAGAGCAACCACAATGGAAACATGGTTATAACCCATCTCTCTCTTCCACCTCATTGTCAACTCATCTTTCCACTAAAAATAATCAACTCTCACTAACCTCTCTACAATCCTTCCATGGTTATAATCTATTTTTTTAAATGATTCACTATCTATTCACTTTATTTTATATATATATATATATATATATATATATATATATATATATATATCATCTTAAAAAATTATATCATTTTAATGCATGTATTTATTAATATAATATTTATTATTTTGATTATTTATTTAAAATTATTAAATACGTATTAATTTATTTAGTTACTTATGGGGGTTGATTACTTATAGCTAATTTTAAAAAAATAAAGCATATAATTTTTTATTTGATACAATATAATTTGTGTTAAAAATTTATTATAATTAAAGATGGAGTACAACATATTCAACAATAAAAATATTTCACCGGAAAAATAATACATAGTTATTTAAAAACATGTAAATAAACTCTTTATATCAATTATTGTTAGATTGTGCCCAAATATGCTCCACTAAGTCGGCACGAAGTTGGTGATGAACTTGGTTTCTTCGTAGCTCGGTGTTCCTCTAGAGATAGTCTCTAAATTTAGGATTAGCACCACTGTGTTGGTTGTGCGGCATCATCACCTTCATCGGTGTATCAATTTGTAACCATGTTTCCCTCATCTTCAACAATCATATTGTACAAAAATAACACATGTTAACATTATGAGTTTCAATCTTTTTCTATACCAATAACGAGATGGCCCAACGTGCTTGGAGCACTCCAAATGCTTGTTCGACATATTTTCTTAGATTCTTATCTTTCCTTAAAGTATATTCGTTTGAGATCTACAAGCGTAGGAAAAGCCTTGGCCGAAAGTAGACTATTCGTGATAGATTTCATCGATTAGATAGTACCGCTTTTGTGTACGGTGTTACATTCAACTTTGTGAAATTAACCTTTGGCGAAATGCCTTGCAAGACGTTGTTAAATAAAGGAGACTCATTCAATTCCTTGATATCATTATGCAAACTAAGCGACACCAAAAATGCATGTCATATCCACAAATCACGAGAAGCGATTGCTTGAGGACGATTGTAGGTGGCTCATGACCTCTTATAAATTGGCCTTTTCAAGCAACAAGGCAATTTCTCCACACCCAATGCATGCGATTAAGGCTTCCTAACATACCGGAAAGTCATGTTTCAACTCGTGCATTTGGAGAAGGCGTTAAATATCATTGTTGTCGGCTTTCTCAAATAGCGATCACCAAATGCTTCAACCACGTTTTCACAAAACTTGAAAAGACAATTAATAACAATTGATTCACCCATTCGTAGGTACTCGTCAAGATTGTCGGCGAGGATTCCATAGGCCGGTTGACGAATAGATGCGATGCATTTACGTAGTGGTGACAACCCTTGTCTTACAGCGGCATCGGGTCTTTGTTGAAAAAATGGAGATCGATTCTCAAGTTCATTCATAATACGAATGAATAAATCCCTTCGCATGCGAAATCTTCTTCGAAATATATGATCGGGATACACAAGATTTAGTGAAAAATAATCATTTTAAAGCCTAGCACGTCCCTCTTCACGGTTTCTCTCGATGAATCTTCTAGTTTCTTGATTGTGCACATCATCTTTTAAAATGTTGAAGAAGCGTTCACATCATTCTTTCACCGGCGAATGATTGGAGTGAATTGATGCATATTTTTAGGGCCTATTTTAGTGCAAAAGTGAGCTAAAGTGTTAGTTTTTGTGCATAAATATGTAGAGTATCACTTCTTTGCCTAAAAAATATTACTTGTGAGATAATTGATATTTTTCGTCCGTTTTATAGGTAAATCGGTGGAATTTGGCCAAACCGAGAGTATCGGCATTCGATGAAGAGACGAACAAGATGGATGAAAATGGGGGTTGGAGGCGGAGTCGGCCGAAAAAATGCCCTGGTCTCGACCTGCAGTCGAGGGCAGGCCTCGACTCGAGGGATTAAACAGATGGAGAAGATTTGAAAAATTGGAGTGCCTCGAGGGATGGACAAAAGGAGCAGCCTCGAGTCGAGGGAGGGGCAAAATCGGCAGCCTCGAGAGAGAGGCTTTTTCAGGAAAATCGTCTATTTAATGCGAGGAACAGAGCATAACACAATTAACTTTAGATAGAGCGGTTAGTAGCGATTTTGGGGCGATTTCTTAGGCCCAAGCCAATTTCCCATTGTAGGTAGAGTAGAGTGTAGATTTAGATTTAGATTTCAATTGTTGTTGATTAGATTAACTTTAGATTAGCATTTGATCTTGTAGATTCCTCCATTCAAGCTTGTATTTCATTTGAAGAAGGATTTGTATTGAAGACTCAAGCATTCCTATTGTTGTTGATTCAAGTCTATTGGTGATGTTCTTCCTCTCTTGTCTTTTCAATTTCTTAATTGTTGTGATTTGTTTTATGTTTGTGCAATTATATTTTCTTCCCATGGATTTTGTCCTTGGCACCATGAGCTAACTCTCTTGTGCTTGGGTTAATTGAATTGAGGATGATTTGATTGACTATGTTATGATTGTTGATGATTGGAGATCAATTGAGTTAGATTGCTTCCTAATTGTGATTCTCAATTGTGCTTCATGCAAAATTATCTCTTCAGATTAATGTTTGATCACCCTAGCAATAGGCGAGAGTTGAGCTAACGTGATCCGGGATTAATCGGGTTATAATTGTGTATGAATGTGTGGATTGGGTGCTTGAATCGAGAGATTAGTTGCACTAAGGATACTCACATTAGGCATTGTGATATTAATGGAGTGATTAATTTCATGATGGTTTTGCTTTCTAACTTGATTGATTTGCAATTTGATTCAATCATAGCTTGTTGATCTTTGATTCCTTGATGGATGTTAGCCCTAGCACACCTATCCCCCATTTATTGTTTGTATTTGTGCTTGCCTTGTAAGTGTTCGATCAATTTCCTTTTGTTTTGTTTGAGTTTATTTCTTGCATTTTTGTTGTGTATTTATTCCCAAACCCGCTTTGCAACAATAGTCATCGAGAACTCGTATTTCTAGGGCCTCACGGAGTAGAGCATGGAGAATCGCCTTCCTTGCCTTGACAATGTTGGATGGCTTGCTTGCGATAGTGTTGATCGAAAGATTTGCTCTTGAAGAGGTCGAGCTTGCAACCTTCTTGATATGCTTCGCGTGATGGCATTGGCATCGGCGGTGTTTGATGAGCCGGCCCCAATCGGGTAGAGCTTGCGAGGACCCATTCGATGATCTTTAGATTTTTCAAAGGAAGAGAAGAGATGAGAGGTAGAGCGGTCCCACGTGTGCCAAATTTGTAACAACAAATTTCGTGAATTTAGTTTATTAAAATATGAAAAACGTTTACAATTTAATTTTAATCGGATTGAGCCGATAAAATTTTGTGGACTCTAACTCTAGATTTAATCATCGATTCTTCTCTTCCAATGTTGGCGGATGACTTGGATGATTTGGCGGATTTGGTGGACTTATAACGTTAATTCAAGGGCTTACGAGCCTTATCTTGGATTAAACGCTATTTCTGGAGACTTTACGGATGAAGCGTTCTTGAAGACCGGATGAACGCCTTTGAATCTTCAAGGGGCGCGATGAACGCCTTTGAATCTTGAGGAGAAACGTCTCGATTGGAGGGGTTGAACACCTTGATCTCGGATTGGGCGCCGTTCGGTTGACTTGCTTGAAGAAACGCCCTTGAATGCCGCGAAGAACGCCTTTGAATCTTCAAGAACGTCTCAAGTCTCTGCCTCCCGAGCTCGGAGTTGAGTCTACGGAATTGCCTCTGGAATTGTGTGTGTGGAATGAATGAATGAAGACCCCTATTTATAGTTGTGGAGCGAGATTGATTTAATGGGTGAGCTTAGAAGCCCATCGGACTTGATTTGATTTGATCGATTTGATTTGACTTGATTTGATTTGTTTCCATATGGGGTAATTTGATTTAACTTTCCATTTAATGAGATTTTATACGTTATATGGTAAGTTAATTATTTTGCCACCAAGTTACGAATATTTAAATATTCGTAGGATTTAATTTCGCTTTTACGTGTGTATTAAATATCAATATAAATTATTTAATTTGAGAATTAATTTAATTAAATTTCCATAATATAAATAATTAAATTTATTTGATATTAATATTTAATTTCCACGTGTCGCCATTTAATTGAGCACAAAATTAATGTGCTCACACTCCATACACCTTTGGGCAGTTTGTATTCAAAGTCAACACGAGGCATGGGGCATTGTGGGGAATGGTACCTAGTGTCATTAAGCGGAGGATATTATAACATACAAATACCAAACACTGGTGGATCGAAATAGGATTCTTGACGGAGAACATGGGTATTAAAACCAGTGTGATTCGTCTTCAATGTTGATGTACGGAAATTAATCCTTATAGGGTCAACACTACACTTGCTCTGGTGTGGGTACGCATATATGAGATTCCTATGAAATTTTTCAATCGAAAATTGTCCGTGCCTTGGCCTCTGCCTTGGGAACAGTGATAAAAATGGAAGATCACACAAAAAACCGGACAATGTGTCACTATGCCGAGGTTTTGATTGAGATTGATATGACGAAAGTTTGTGAGGATTACATTATGTTCGAATCAAAAGGACATGTGTTGTTTGCCTCACTCAAATATGAGCAGCTCCCTCATTACGTAATCATTGCGGCTTTGTTGGCTACTCTTTGGATAGTTGTAGATCGGTTAAAAGCTGAAAAGATGACGGACAAGCCTGCCAAAACAATTCGGAAGCAATCTAGGAATAAGCAAAAGGAGGGGACTGGGTTAAAAAGAGCCGACTCCTCAAGCGAAAAGGGGACAATGGCAAGAATATTCTTTCCAAAAGCGGTTTTGAGGCTCTTGCAAATCTAATTGTTGAGGAGAACGATATTGAAAATCAAATGGAGCAAAATAAAGAAGTGGATCTACTACTAGAAGACATGGTGGTAACTCAAGTAAATGTGGAGGAAAATTTAAATGCTAAGAAGTTGGAGAACATGATAAAACCCTAACTTCATCTTGTGGAACCTATGCAAACTACTTGAGAATCGGGAAGTTCTAACCTGCAACCGCATAAGTCAGGGAGAAAAGGGGGCAAAGGGAAAGCACCGATCACCAAAGAATATTTTTTGCGTAATAAACAAATGAGCAATGCTGAGGGCACACGATTAGCTACTTCACCGCCGAATGATACATCTTACACAATTACCCCAAATATCGATAACGACGCATTAGCTTCTATGAAGCTAGTTGCCGCAAAAGTTGGGTTAATCAATGTGAAGAGGATGAAAATCCACTAAAGCACGAATCAAATCAGGTGGATCGATGAATGTGTTATTTTGGAACATAAGGGGATTAGGCACGGTGTTTGCTAGTGAGCTTCAAAGAGCGCACAAACCGATTTTTTTTTTAGAGGAGTTTTCTCTTTTCCTTATTTTGGGGTTTTCCTAAGGAGGTTTTACCTTAAAAATGTTTTTAGTGGGGCTCCGACCTATGGATCGATTTGAGATCTTATGACTTTTTAGGTTTTTTTTTTTAATAAAACAATTAATTAGACTATACAAGTATTTTTTTAATCATATAATTGATTTTTTAAAAAATAAAACAACTTCAAGTTCGAATATTGGGCCAGGCCCAGTCAAGCCTTCAAAGCCCATTATGAGTTTCCTAAATAATAAAAAGCCCATGTCAGGAGAGAGAATTTTCTATTCCTTCTCCAGTCTCCAAGTATCGCACTCTGAAAACCCCTCTATTTTCTCACTCTACACGAAATCTTTGAGTTGAACTTTGAAAAAAATACGAATACCCAATGGGTTCGGGTAACTTTCTCTCGCAGAATTAATGTTTTTAATCATTGATCTTCTGTTCTCTGAATGATGATTGCTTATTTATTGTATAATGTGGTACAGATGCTGATATGGAGGATTATGGATTTGAGTACTCCGACGATGAGCCGGAGGAACAGGATGTTGATATTGAGAATCAATACTACAACTCTAAAGGTATGATTATTTCTCTGATTGTAGCGTTTAATTATCTGAGCAGTTGTTTCTCGAGTGTTTTCATTTATTTCCCTGTAATTTGTATGCGGAAATTTTGTTTCTCAGAAAGCCCTTTCGTATTTTTTACTGCACATGTTGCTTGTGGTTGAATATGCGTGTAAGTTTTATATATATATATATATATATATATATATATATATATATATATATATATATGCATTTCTAGGGTGGTTTAGGTTAGGCGCTTTATTGCATCATTGCATCAGTAAATCACTGAGTGGAAATTTTGGATAAATGTGCTGATTGAACCTTAAAGTTTTTAAGCCGTGGTGTATATCATCCATTGATTATTTTTCACCCTCCACATTTCATTCATCGACAATATGGAACACAGAGTGGAGACATCAAATATGGAATAGATGATTTCGTGTGGACATTTGAAGGTTTTGGCAGCCTAAATAAGTTCTTATGTCTAATCTTCACATTATGTTGTTTATATGTAGGCCTAGTTGAAACAGACCCTGAAGGAGCACTTGAAGGTTTTGCGGAAGTGGTGCGAATGGAACCTGAAAAGGCTGAATGGTAATTTTGTTGATCTTTATGCTTAGTAATACTTGTTCCTTAATGTGGCTTGGTGCTTAGTTATATGAAGAAGAAAATGATAGAGCTTTTGTAAATATTGTTACTGGTTGCTTATTTGTCTTGCAAACCAATGGGTTTAACAGGAGCATGCTCCTGAGTTTCTATATTGTCATTGATGCAGTGGACCGATAAAAGGTCATAAACATCAATTATGTTATCTTTGTTGCATCACTTTGTAGGGATTTCGGATCTTATGGCTTCAAGCTTTATGTTGTAGACTTTGAAAAGTGAAAAATCTTTTTTGAGTTATCCTGAAAGAGAAAGTTTCTCTTCTCAAAATTTTCCCATTCCCTTTGTAGTGTTTTATTTGTTTACTTGTCAGTTTGTTTATTTCCGGCCAACATTATTTGAGTTTAAATAGATATTTTGATTTAGTTATCTGAAGTGTGTTTTAGTCAGCCCTTATACTGCATGCCCGTGCCAGTCTCTGTGGGGTCATTGCATAGTTTTAAAAGGCGAGGCGCCAAAAGGCGCCAAAGGACTGCCTAGCGCCCGAGGCGCAAGGCGCTCGCCTTAGGCGCGCCTCACGTCCTTTTTCACATAAACTTAATTTTATCAACCTATATGCGTATTTCACACATATTCTCCTACAAAAAAAAACACATAAACCACATAATACTACCAAAAAGCTTGACAAATAAACATTATAACACAATTTAAACATGAAATTAATACCAAAGTTGTTAAAATTGGCTCCATTCTCACACAAAGTCACAAACACATCAAATAAAAAAAAAAAAAAAAAAACAGCAGCCAAGACTTAAGACTCCTCAATGACTCAATCATCCTCATCCTCATCCTCATCAAACTCAAAGCCTTCATCCTCCTCCTCATCACCAAAGTTCTCATCATCAATGTATTCTTCTTCCTCCTCATCATCTTCCTCAAATTGATATTCATCTTCATCTCTAAGCCTAGAAGATGAACTTTTTACACTTTTCCCCTTATGCACTTGTTTGCCCTTGCTTTTGGTGGCCTAGTACTTGAAGTCCCCACACTCAATGATTTCTTCCCTCTAGTTGGATATGCGGGCTCATCAACTCCAAGGGCATCACCAACCACACTACAAGTCAAGTTATCATCTTCATAGACTAAGTCTTTTAACCTAATTTTATGCTGCTTCTTCATTTGCATAAAAGAACTCAGGAGTTCAAGAAGTATGCTGCAGCGTGCAAACCCTAGTTTGAGTTTTGTGTCTTTTAACCTAATTTTATGCTTCAATTTCTGATAAATTAAAAAGTAAAAACGTTTTTACATATAAAAGTGTCAACACTTACTAAAAAATGACCTAAAAGTGCTATTTATTTTTCAGAAATTGCTCAGGAAAAAAATGGACAAGAAGCGCGCCTTAGGCGCGCCTCAGCGCCTCAAGAAAAGCGCCAAGGCGCCCTAAGGCGCTCGCCTCTCATGATCAGCGCCTCAATATAGGTGAAAAAGGCGCTGAGCCTATAAGCCTTGGGCGCCTTGGGCCTTAGGCGTGCCTCAGGCGCGCCTTTTTAAAACTATGGGTCATTGCCAATCTCGAGTCAATCTTAATAAATTTGTATGCTTGATAATACATTGTAACGAATGCGCGTCTGATTTTTATACGTAAGGTCAGAATCTACATTTGCTTGTTTCAGGAGCTTGTTTCCTTGTTTATTCCTAAAGTTTTTAATAACCAGAAAATGTAATTGGAAAGCTTTTATTGGCAGCATCTTCTTTCTACTTGGGTGAAGATCATTCTGTGTCACTGGATTTGATATAGTGATGTTAAGTGTGTTAGATATAATAGGTGGCACATGTTCGTAACTGGTTGGTTCAAGGAAATCCCTGTTTCTCGTTAATAAATGTTGACTTGTGTTGTGACATTCTGCATCTTGAATTTATCGCTGTCCTTGACTTTGTGTTTCTTATTTATCTTCAGGGGATTTAAAGCTTTAAAACAAACTGTTAAGCTTTACTATAAGCTTGGGAAGTACAAGGAAATGATGGAGGCTTACAGAGACATGTTAACCTACATTAAATCTGCAGTGACTCGAAATTACAGTGAGAAATGCATAAACAATATCATGGATTTTATCTCTGGATCTGCTAGTCAGAATTTTGGTCTGCTGCAAGAATTTTATCAGACCACCTTGAAGGCTCTTGAAGAGGCTAAGAATGAGGTAAGGAATCTCTTTATTTGAACTTTAGAGACACTTTTTTGTTTATTTTGTGAAAAAGATTCACCGGTTCTCTTTTCTGCAGAGACTTTGGTTCAAGACAAATCTAAAGTTGTGCAAAATATGGTTTGACATTGGCGAATATGGGCGGATGAGCAAGGTACTTTTATGAATGCAAATTAATTCAGACTATTAAATCCAGAACACTGGATGTTAATTAATAGAGAATATTCTATTAGATTTTGAAGGAGCTTCACAAATCTTGTCAAAAGAAGATGGCACGGATGATCAGAAGAAAGGCACACAATTGTTAGAAGTTTATGCAATTGAGATTCAGATGTACACCGAGACTAAAAACAACAAAAGTTGAAGGTAGGTTTTAATAATGGATACTATCCTATATTTCTCTTAACAACCTGGTTTTGATATTTCAATTTGACAATCTATGGAGTTGCTTGGAATTTACTGCAGGAATTATATCAGAAAGCACTTTCTGTCAAATCTGCTATTCCTCATCCAAGAATCATGGGGATCATTCGTGAATGTGGTGGAAAAATGCATATGGCAGAGCGCCAGTGGCCAGATGCGGCCACTGATTTTTTTGAAGCTTTTAAGAACTATGACGAAGCTGGGAATCAAAGGCGCATCCAATGCCTAAAGTATGGCTTGAATCCATATTCATATTTTTGGAATGGGAGGGTGGTACCCACAATTATTTTTCAGTTTATATACCTCCTCACCTCTGTAAATTAATAACCGTGTACCATTTATAATAATCTATTAATATGGAAAAGGTATTAATGTATCGAGTAGTAACTTATCTGTTCAACACAGAGTTGGGACCATAGAATATTGCTATATTTGAGTTATTAATCAATCGAGTATTAATATGTAGTGGTTCTATGTATTAATTAATCAATCAATTATTTAGTTTTCAAGTAATACATTTTTACATCATGGAACAGTAGAACTATTACAAAGTAGATTGAATCAACTGATTAGAAGATTCTCTTGCTAACAGATTGCACCTGAACTAAGTTTGTGGATGCTGATTTTGCAGTTGATTCTGTTTAATAATATTGTTACTCAATTATCCTCTTTGAACTCAGTTTTACTGGCTCCTATGTGACAGGTACTTGGTTCTAGCAAATATGCTGATGGAATCGGAGGTCAATCCTTTCGATGGTCAAGAGGCTAAGCCGTAAGTTGTTTGTTTAATGAATTTTAGCATTTTAATTATCAAAGTTGTTTATAGAATTTGAGTCTCAGATTCACTTCCCATTTTGCTTTATAGATACAAAAATGATCCAGAGATTCTGGCAATGACAAACCTGATTGCGGCATATCAAAGAAATGAGATTCTGGAGTTCGAAAAATTCTGAAGGTATTGTATTGGGAAAAAAATGTTACTAGCCTGTTGTTATGTTTGTTTTCATCATATATGTTATTTTTCTGAAGTATGTGGCGGGAATATTGCAGAGTAACAGAAGGACAATAATGGATGATCCATTTATTCGGAATTACATTGAAGATCTTCTAAAGAATGTTAGAACACAGGTGTTGCTTAAGCTCATTAAGCCTTACACGAGAATCCGGATACCTTTTATATCAAAGGTAAAAAAATAGAGCCTTGTTGCTTAAGCTCATTAAGCCTCTCCATTATATGTCAACTTTTTTCCTCGTCTTCTGTTTCAAGCAGTGTTTTCAGAACTGGAAACTGGTGCTTTATCTGGTCAGATAGCTTAGTAGGACCAGATTTCCAGTTAAATCTTATATCAATAGAAACTGAGGGGAAACTGGGACACCAAGAAATCTTGAAATGGGAAAAAAACTGTCATTTGTAAAGAAAGTAAGAAACAAAATAAAGAAAAACATTCTCTGGGAAGTAAAACGAGATCATCAGTGTTAACTGATGCTGCGTCATCTTCACTGGAACCTATTACTCACCGCACTTACACGATGGCAGTGGACACTTGATATAATATAAAAATGGTTTTTGAGATATATGCATATATATATATATATAGAGAGAGAGAGAGAGAGGTGAAGTAGAGGAGAGAGGAGATAGAGAGAGAGAGACTGTTTCTCACTGCATTTGTTATATTGATTTTGATATTATATTTGATGGCACGTGGGAGGCACGGGTTTTTTTCCCCTCTTATTAAGTCTTTATTTAAAAGGCAATCTTCATTATATGTACATCATTGGAGTTTCAAAAATCATAATGAATATTTATCACTCGCAGGAGCTTAATGTTCCAGAGAAAGACGTTGAGGAGTTGTTAGTCTCCCTTATCTTGGATAATCGAATTCACGGGCATATTGATCAAGTTAATCGGCTGTTAGAGCGTGGCGACAGGTTACCTTTTTAATTCATCCAACTTTAACTCGTTTTTCTTGCATGATTCCACGTAACATAATGGATTTTCTTGTGCTACGATAATATGATTGTAGGTCAAAGGGAATGAAGAAGTACACTGCAATAGACAAATGGAACACGCAGCTTAAATCCCTGTATCAAACCGTTGGCAATCGAGTTTGCTGATGCGTCGATCCGTACAAAATTACAGAATTTATATCATCATTCCAATCGCAGGAACTGGTAAATTGTTGAGTTTTGAGATGTTAAAAAAGGCATAAAACCATTGAGGTATCTTGTTGTTTATCGGTTTAAATTTTTGTGTTGATGTGGAGATGTAAAAGTATTGTGTATCTGATAGCAATCTGTGAGAATGCTTAATTCTGAAATCTTGTTGCTCATGTGATGAACATTTTTCTTTGTCAACATGTTTAGATCGTATGTATATATATATTATAACAATGTTTTATTTAGATTCAAATTGTTGCAAGTCATTATGTAACGGCGAAAATGATCATGTGTCCACAATGGTGTTATTTTTGATCCTTTGATGTGGGCTCTATCTGTCATTGTGATACAAAATTAATGGGGCATGATGAGGGCCGCAAGGATCTTGAAACAGATCCGATCGGGAATGAACAATATGAACTGCATCTTTCGGGCTAAATCATACACCCATCCTCTGTTACAATTTAGATTGCTTGATGAAATTTAATAATGAATGTTGCAATTTTGTTTTTCAAATCTGAAATAGCAAAAAAAAAAAAAAACATTTATACCCTCTTAAATTAAGTTCTTACAAATATATTTTATTTACATCTTTTGCCACTCAATTTCTCCATTATAATTGTTGTAAATCTATTATAATCATGGACATTAATTATTGGGAAAAATATTTAATGGGCCAAGATATATAATGAGACTTTTAGGGTTACATCTCAAATTTCTTTCTATTTATACATTGACGAACTATTTAGAGAATCATGTTTTTGTTATATATTTATTTTTACTTACCCTAATGATTACGTATGCGTAAGCGCGGTAAAATAAACATATTTTTATGTGGGTTATCTTGATTTTATTTTATTTTATTTTTATTAATAGCTGTGAGTAAAATCTATGTATAACCAAATTTTGCAAAATTAAAAAAATTCACGTGTATGATGTTGATAGAAAGTATCATAATATGCCCGTAAAGGTAGGTAGTGTATTTTCTGCTTGTGATTTTGAGTTTTGTTTAGTTAAAAGATGATGCAGTGTTTTGTGATTTTTTTTTTAATATTGAAAAATATATAAAATAAATAAATAAATTGAAAGTTGAGCATCTGATGCTGGTTTGGAATCTATTTATCAGTCATGAGTATATATCTGATGAAGCATATTATTATAACCGAATTTGACAATTGAAGAAGGATGGAACAATAAATCACTTCTCATTTTGATTTCATATCCAAAATTTGACTTTCAGTATTGGTGAAATATGAATTGAAAATGTTAAACATAATTGGTGAAGGCTATGTAATGTCTTGGACTAAGTATTAATATGTTTCGTGTGTACATTTGAGCTTGCTGATGTAGAACACCAACTGTTCGATGAAATGTGTAAACCAAATATGTCCATATTTATTTACTTTATTCTAAGTTTTAAGCTCATTCACTGCAATGTTATAATTATAAGGAAAACAATTAATTGTTTTGATAAATATAGATTGCATATCATACCAAATCTCAATGTTTCTTTGATAATTGTAGTACAAATATGTCTAATATTACTAAGAGGAAATTTCTTGAGTTTGCTTTGATGACAATAATTACTTGACTTGGACCCTTGATGTTGAGATTCACCTAAATTCTTCTAATTTGAAGTGAAATATTTATATATATATATATATATATATATATATATATTATTTATCTAAAATATCTCTTTCTCGATTATTGTTGATTGTGCATCATCAATTGTCTTGGCTTATGGAGAAAGATAATATTTTCTGTTTGGTAGATAGTGCTATTACACATACTATCACTGAAAGATAGAAATTTTTCCAAAATTTGGTGGAAAAAAGGGTATTTGTCACAATAATAGCTAATGATAATATCTTAATAATAGGCTCAGATAGAGCTTGATAATTCTTCCTATGGGTCTTGAATTAATCATTAATGATGCATTGTTATATCCACAATCTAAACGTACCCTTCTCGGTTTTAAAGACATTAGATCAAATGGTTACCACATTGAAACCGACACTTTGAGAACAATAGTGAATATCTTTTGATGACACAATCACTAGGATGTCGAAAACAAGTTGTTGAAAAGCTTCCTTCTTTCTCATCCGGATTGTATTATACATATATCCGACCTTCTAATCTCCATATTGTCATGAGCTTAAAATTTAACGATCCAAATTCTTTCAAATTATGGCATGAGCGGTTAGGTCATCCAGGACAAAATATAATACGTCGGATTTTGTCTAATTCCATTGGTCATTGTATGCAAAATAACGAGAATTCCTTACATTAGTGAATTTATTTGTGATGCATGTGCAAAAGGTAAACTTATAGTACGACCGTTCGGTACTAAAATTGGAATGGAATCTCCCATTTTCTTGAGCGGATTCATGGGAATATATATGGACCGATTCATCCGGTATCGGGACCATTTCGATATTTAATGGTCCTAATTGATGCTTCCACATGGTGGACTTATGTATGTTTACTATCCACCCAATAACGCTTTTGCCAAGCTTATTGCAAAAATCATTGAACTACGGTCTCAATTCCCAGATTATCCAATTAAATCCATTCGAATGGATAATGCCGGAGAATTCACATCAAAGGCATTTAATGATTATTGTATGGCATTGGGAATTAAAGAGAGCATTCGGTTCCTTACGTCCACACCGAGAATGGTCTATCCGAGTCACTAATAAAGCGGATCAAATTAATTGCTAGACCATTATTGCAAAATTCCAACTTACATATTTCATGTTGGGGGCATGCAATTTTACATGCTACATCTCTAATTCAAATCCGACCTCTGCATATCATGACTACTCCCCTTTACAACTAGTGCGTGGGAAAGAACCTAACATTTCTCACCTACGTATATTTGGTTGTGCGGTATATATTCTCATATCACCACCGAAGCGTACCTCAATGGGCCCACAAAGGAAACTAGGTATATACATCGGTTTTGAATCTCCATCTATTATGAAATACCTAGAACCTTTGTGAGGATCAATTTACGGCCCGATTGATCGTGCATATTTGATGAAGATCATTTTCCGACATTAAGGAGATAAAAATCCAAAATTAAATGAATGCCGAGAAATTTCATGGAATGAAAAAAATCTTGATATTTAGACCCACACACTAGTCAAACCGAACTAGAAGTTCAAAAGGTAATTAACTTGCAATATTTAGCAAGTAATGCGAGATGTTTTCTTGATCATAAAGGAGTGACTAAATCGCATATACATTGTAAATGCACCACAAAGGATAGAGGTCCCAATGAAATCAAGTATACATATTGATGCTCCCATACGCCGAAGCGTAAAGAACCTCTTAACACAAAGGAGATAAATCCGCGAAAAGCTGAAGCTAGCAAAAATATTCGGTCACCCCTAAAATCTTCTAAAGAGATTCGTCACGAAGGCGAAAATCCTAGTAACGATATATGTGCACAAAATACTAGTATTGCGGAGCGACAAGGCCGAAATATTTTGGGAAATGATGAAGATCTGGTTGATGTAAACATAGAAGTTGCTATGAATTTTATAAATATAGAAGAAACTTATAATAGAAGTATTAATGTTGTCGACAACGAATTTCTTTGCCACAATTGCTCTTTCTATTACAAATAATGATCTGGATCCGTAACCCAAGTCAATAGGTGAGTGCCTAAGCGCTCAAAGCTGAGTAAAATGGAAAGGAGCAATTGAGGAAGAGCTAGACTCGCTAAATAAAAGAAGAGTATTTGGTTCTATCGTGCGTACACCCGAAAATATTATCCTGTTGGATATAAATGAGTATTTGTACGAAAACAAAATGAGAACAATGAGGTGGTGAGATACAAAGCGAGATTAGTAGCTCAAGGGTTTTCGCAAAGACCCGATATTGATTTTGATCAAACATATTCTCCTGTTATGGATGGAATAACGTTCCGCTACTTAATATCCACAGCGGTAAAATTAAATTTAGAAATGCGATTAATGGATGTTGTAACCGCATATTTATATGGATCATTGGATGCCAATATTTATATGAAAATCACGATGGATTCAAGATTCCCGGATGAGGAATGATGAAAATCGCAGTATGTATAGTATAAAAGCGTAGAGGTCATTATATGGCCTAAAGCAGTCGGGTCGTATGTGGTACAATCGACTCGGTGAGTTCCTCCTAAAGAAGGAATATATAAACAATGAAGCTTTTCCTTGCGTATTTATAAAGAAATCACTAAATGGTTTTGTATCATCTCGGTGTATGTTGATGATTTAAAGGCTGAATTTGAAGAAGCTAAATCAACCTTAAAGGCTGAATTTGAAATGAAAACCTTGGGTAAAACCAAGTATTATCTCGGCTGCAGATCGAGCATCTCCCGAAGGAATTCTTGTACACCACGGTCAACCTACTTGAAGAAGGTATTGGAGAGATTCTATATGGATAAATCTCATCCTCTAACCACACCAATGGTTGTTCGCTCCCTTGAAGTGGATAAGGACTCATTTAGACCTAAGGAAGATACGAGAAGATATATTAGGACCAAGTTCCTTACCTAAGCGCAATTGGCGCATTACTTTATCTTGCAAACTGTACCGGACCGGATATTGCATTTGCGGTAAATTTGCTTGTAAGGTTTAATGCTTCTCCTACAAGGAGACATTGGAATGGTGTTAAACACATTTTACGATATCTTCAAGACAAAACATTGGTGGGCTATGCGAGATCTTTGGTTATATGTCTGATCCCCATGCTACCGAGATCTCAAAGCGGTTATGTTTTTCTCTGCGGTGGTACCGCAATTTCATGGAGATCTGTTAAACAATCTATGGTTACCACCTCCTCAAACCATTCAGAGATTTTTGCTTTATATGAGGCCTCACGAGAATGTGTTTGGTTAAAGTCATTAGTAAAACACATTTGTAATTCGTGTGACATTCTAAAAAATGATATATCCCCTCTTGTCCTTTATGAGGATAATGCGGCTTGTGTTGCACGGATGAATAATGGATATATTAAAGGAAACTTGACAAAACGCATTTCCCGAAATTCTTTTATCCGTATGAACTCCGGAAGAGTGGTGTGATTATCATACAAAAGGTCGCTCTAGTGACAATCGGCAGATTTGTTTACTAAATCACTCTCTACATCTACTTTTGAAAAATATGTCTATGTTATTGGGATGTGTAGGCTTGGAAGGTTGTTGTCTTCGGGAGTAACAACTTAAGAACAATCACGAAGATTGGGTCCCGAAGATCAATGATTGTACTCATATTCTCCCTCTAAATTACTCACGAGAATTAATGAGACATGGATATCACGGACGTAATGTCCAAGGGGAGTGTTGTAAATCTATTATAATCATGGACATTACTTGTTGAGAAAGATATTTAATGGGCCAAGATGTTTAATGGGCTTTTAGGGTTACATCTCAATTCTCTTCTATTTATACATCTGCATTTAGACATGCTCAAACCGAAACCGAACCGGCGGTTTGGAACCAGATTTTCGGTTTGAACTCACGATTGTGGCAAACCGTGGTTTCGATTTAAAAACCGAACCTAACCGAGTACTAGACGGTCCGGTTTGATTTCGGCCATTGCAAAAATCGAAACCGGCTTAACCGAACCGATTAAACCGAACCGATTAGCTAACCTGAACCAGTTAAATCAAACCGGCGGTTTTGCGGTTAAACCGCCTTTTGCTTGTTTTTGTTTTTTTTTCAAAAAAATTTGAAATTTCGAACAGACGGATCAGATTAGTTGATCGTTGGAGATCAACGGCCCGAATCATCCGACCGTTGGATGGGACCGACGGTTTGAAGCTAAATCGGCGGTTCGGCGGTCAAACCGCCGATTTTGACCGTTGCAAATTTTTTTTTAAATTAAATTTCTCACCTCTATAAATATCTCACACCTCTTCTCATTTTTACCACACCAATTCTTACTCTCTTACTCTCAATTCTCAATCCATACTCTCTCAATTCTCAAATTCTCTCAATTTCAATTATTATACTTATATTATAGTTATATTAGTTTAGTTTTACTTATCTATTTATATACTTATATTATACTCAAATTCTTATATAGTTATATACTTATATTATATACATTATACACTACATTTATTATATTTAATACACTTATTATACATTATACACTACACTTATTATTTTATTATACATTTATATTATACACTTTACAAAATCAACCGAAAATGTTTAGTCGAAAGTCATCTTCTTCAAAGGGCAAAGGCAAAGCTTCCACCTCCAGGTTCTCAACCATCTCTTCCTCCTCCTCCTAGCAATGTAACCAATGTTCCTATTTTTATCTCGACGATGATCGCGATGATGCTATTCGCGAAACTCTTGGTGTTGGTTACGAAAATTATATATTTTCGGATGATGATCAACCCGACGCCACCACTCAAATGCCTCCACCACAACCACGACGAGGCCGAACCATCACTCAAGAAGAAAGTGACGATCAAGAAGAAACGCCAACTCGGATTCAAACCAATCAAGAAAGGTGTTGAAGTTCATGACGTTTGTTCGTCATTTTAAGAAAGAATTACGTGGGGAAGGATTCAAAAGGGAGGGACAAGTTCGAGGCGATTTGCAACTATTGCAACATGAAATATTTATTTATAAAAGGAAACGGATATGGAGCGTTGAATAGTCATACAAAGTCGAAGCATCCGGCGGAGTGGGGGATTGCAACGAGCCAAACGCAACTTTCAAGTCACGGATATACCGAGTCCTTCGGTGGTGGAGCTCAAGGTGCTGTAAGTACTTCTAACATTAATATTTGGAAATATGATCAAATTGCATATAGAAAACTTTTAGCAAAAATGATATGTGTGCAACATCTTCCTTTTAGTACTCCCGATAATTTTATGTGGACCGAAATGGTTCAACTTGGTCTTCAACCTTGTGCAAAAAGTTTCTCGTAGTACTACTACTCGTGATATAGCTAAAGTTGTAGGAGAATATAAATATGCTTTGATTAACCGTTTTGCCGATTTTGATGGTAAAGTTTCAATTTATGCCGATATTTGGAGTGATAATTTTCAAAACATTCTTATATTGGAGTTACTTGTCATTGGATTGATGAATCATGGACTTTAAACAAAAGATTAATAGCTTATAAAGATTTTGATACCGATCACTCTGCCGTTAATATAGAGATAAATTGCATGATATATTGAATATGTATGTTTTAACCCATAAAGTTTTTTCCATTGGTTTTGATAATGCTAATGCTAATAGTATTGAAGATTTAAAGGCGATTTGTCAACCGTGCCTTGGAGGTAAATTCTTTCATATTAGATGCATGTGTCATATTTTAAATTTATGTGTTCAAGATGGTTTGCATGCTTTACGTGAACAAATTGCTCCTATTAGAGATGCTATTTATTTTATGACTCGTCGTTCTAGTTTAATGAAAAAATGGAAACATTTTTGTAGAAACAACAACATGCATCCAAAAAAAAATTTCTCTTGATGTTTCAACACGTTGGAATTCTACCTATAAATTATTAAATGAATCTAATGAATACAAAACCCATTTATGTAATTTTTTTGCTAATGAAAATATTGGTTTTCGTTTATATCCTCAATATTGAGAGCCTTGTGTGAAAATTTGTGAAATTTTAGGTATTTTTAATAATGCTACTTATGCTATGTCTAAAATTTACGAGCCTACTAGTCATGTTGCGATTGATTATTATTTAAAAGTTGTTGGTGTTTTACGTGAAAATTTGCATGATCCTATGTTGCATGCTAGTGTGTTTTCTATGATGGAAAAATGGACAAAATATTTTCATACCATTCCCGATTTATTTTTAGTTGCTAAAGTTTTTGATCCTACTTTTAAATTAGATGGTTTAGAAGATTTGTTAACTTTTATTATGATACTTTATATTCATGCGGTGATGTAACGGAATTTGATCAATTTAGTGATATACGTCCTAATGTAGGTGAAATAATTGCTAGAGTTAGACAAATTATTGTTGATTTACTTAGAGAGTATGCGGGTCCACCTCAAACTCAAACTTCTTCTTCATCATCTTATAGTTCTACTTCAACTTCTTCCGGTCCTATTCTTAGTCGTATTAATTCTCTTTTGGATAATCGTTATCAAAAAAGGCACGATCTTCTACTAACACTTGTCAAGATTTAGAAATATATTTTTCTCTTAATGTTGAGTTTGAAAGCGGCGAACATACTGAGAAAGGAGGCATTGACGTGCTAAAGTGGTGGGCGAGGAGAGCAACCATACTTCCGGTGATGTCTAAGGTTGCACGAGACATATTTGCATGTCCCGCCTCCACCGTTGCTTGTGAACAAGCTTTTAGCTTGGGAGGTTATACGTTGGATGCAACGAGATCAAACATGACAGTGGAGAATGTCGAGAACCAATGCTTGCTCGATGATTGGGTAAGAGCCGAGCATAGAGCTCAAGTAGCGCTCGTAGAAGATGAAGATAGCGAAGAATGGACGACATCCACCGGCGGAACTAGTGAAGGTTAAAGAATCGAGCATTCAACCGTATAAACCGAAAAGGTAAATTTTGAGGTAAGAGAACTATGTGGACTTTGATTCATAATTGGATACGTAGGCAACTTAATTTTAAATTATGGACTTAGAAATTCTAAGTTAATTTCTTAAAATTAAGCTCAAGTCAAAAATTTTAATCCCTCCCCTTCCCCTTTAATTTTATTTAATTTGTAATTTGTAAATTTGTAATGTATTATCTAAGTTGTAATTTGTAAATTTGTAATATTTCAATATTCTAAATTGTAATATTTTTAATTTTGATATTCTAAAGTTGTAAATTTTAAGTTGAATTATATTATATTCAATTTCAATATAAAATGTAAGTTAATTTAGCAATGTAAGTTAAATTAAATTCAATTTCAATGTCAAATAAATTAATTTGCACATGTTATGTAAGTTGTAACTTATAATACTATTTTTAATATTAATTACAAGTTGTAACAATACACATAAATTAATTAAAAGATAAAAAAATAGAAAAACCGTTGGAACCGCCGGTTTGGAACCGGAACCCAAACCTTGGAACCGCCGATTCGGTTCCGGTTCCAAAATCGGCAAACCGGAACCGCCAGCTTTGGAACCGAACCGGCAGCTTTCCGGCGGTTGGGCATCTCTATCTCGCATTATCGTATCGTTATGTACAACAACAAGAAATATAGTGAAATCTCTCTGGCTTGGTTCGCCCTCGCACGTATTCATTCTTGACGAACCGGGTAAACAAATTCATATTCTTCTTGTTCTTTATTTCATAACAATAATTAAATCTCTTTTACTCAATTATTCACTCTAATAAAGTAGAAAAGATTCATTTACCCTCATTCTATATTTTTTAATACTACTAAACAATATTTTTATTAAAAGTCGTGTCATTTGGTTTTAAGCAATTTAAAAACTTAGATAATAATAGTCTTTAAAGTCGTATACGTAATTATAAAGCTATTAATTAATGGTATATGAGAAAGTTAATTTTTTTAATATGTGTATATTGATATAAAATAACATATATTTTGAATGGAAATGAGTAATATTTATGCAAAGAATGCGTATATCTTTAAACAAAGCGCATAAAAAGACATTAATTGTTCAACTACTAAATTTTACATTAAAAAGACATTAACCGCCTAACTACTGATTATATAAATATCTATAAATAGATACATAAAAAGACATTAACCACCTAACTACCGATTATATAAATACCTATAAATATCTATTGGGAAATAATTTATGCATTTAGCTTCATCTCTAGAAAAGAGGTTAAATATTATCCCATGTGAATGATACAAAACGAGGTGTAAATGAGTCGAGTAGACTAAACTCGAACTCGAATCAATTGCAAAACTTGAAACTCGACTCGATCTTGATCGAGTTCAATTTTTGCTCAACTCGACTCGATAACATGTATTATTTTTAAAACTAAACTTGAGCTCACTCGGCTCGACTCAAAGACAAACTTGATATATAAATATTTATAATTAAAATAATAAATGGTTAAATAGTGAATATGTACAAGTTAGATAAGGCTCGCAAGCTGTATTGTCGAATATTTATGAACTCGAACTCGATAACTACTCGAGTAGCTCGAGCTTGACTCGACTTGATTTCAATTTTTCTTGAGTCGAGCATGAGTAACTCGCAAACCGGCTTGACTCACTTATACCCCTAAATACAAAGTTTAATTAACACACGCATAGTGCAAATCCCGTCTGCAATGTGTGTTTTGAAATATTCTATATAAAATTTGAATTTTAAATGTATAACATTAATTCCATTTGTTAAAAAAATTAAATAATTATTTAATAAACTTGAATATGAAATTACTTCGATACGGATAAAAATGACAGACCCAACTACACGAAGGGCCCAAAGATATTCAGCCCAATATGGCCCAATGACGTAATCGAATACCCTCAATAGAGGGAGGAAAACCCGAGGTGGGCCCGAGCCCATACTAATCACAGAGAGGCCGCAAAGCCCCAAACTCAGCTACGGGCGGGCCACGAGGCCCAAGCACGGGTGCGGGTGGGCCGTGAGGCCCAAACCTAAGCTGCAGGTGGGGCTGCGAGGCCCAAACTTAATCGCAGGTGGGCCGCAAGGCCCAGCGAGATTTAAAACCCGTGGCGGGTGTTAATCGTGCCCATAGAGGCGAATTATCTCGATAAGACCAAGAAACGCGAGAAGTAACAATCGGTTGAGAAGATTTAGGCCCAAGTCAAGGAATATTTCTCATATTCTTCGTTGACCGGGTCTAACCTCCGTCCAGGAGAGAAATCGTAGGCACAATCAATTTTCTTGAGAGAGAAGATCCACGCACGACATCATGAGGGAACTTGCGGGATAATGCCAGAAACCGTAATGATCAAGTATGTATAAATAACACCCCCGGGGAGGAGATAACGGTATCGAATAACTATCACTCTTACTTAGCTACTTCCTATGTACTTTCTCGAGTGTTTTCCGGTGATCGACTTGAGCGTCGGAGTGCCTACGCCTTGGAGAACCCTCCGGCGTGTTTTGCAGTACGTTCGTGTGAAGGGAGCTAAGGATTGCATTGCGTAAAGGCTTTACCCACGTGGAACCCGGGTGGGAAAATGGGTCCGTCGGTTTTACGCATCAACTTCTATTATTAACATTTTGTTTAAAGTACTGTACAATTATTTCATAAAATTCAATGTTAACTTAGTTCAATTATTAACATACATTTTACCACTTATTTTTCTCCAAGAACGTACGCTCTCTTTAGCCTTTATCGGCTATGATTTTAGCCAAATCACATTTACTAACATATGATAATAATTGAACAAGTCAATATTGATTTATTAAAATAATTGTATAATAATTTTAACAAATTGTTAAATATTGAAATAATTTCATATTGAATATTAATTAAATAATTATATAATTGTTTTAACAAATGCAATTAAACAGCCAGCCCTACAAGCCATGAGTCCATGACCCTTTAAATATCTCTAGTCTGACCACCTATCTTGATGTGAACTTCACACTTTGGTGTCATCATGGACACATATATTAGGAGGTGGAGGAATAAGTAAAATTGTAATTTTGTAAACAAATTTATGTATAAAATAAATATTCGTAAAAATGTATAAAATAAATAAATGAGTTGGAATGTGTGTATGTGTGAGTCCTAAAATAATATAATTTTGTATAAAATTGAAGATATTGTGAGGGTAAAGTTTAGCAAAATTTTTCATTTTAAAGGTATGAAGCTTATTGTAGATCAAACGGAAAAGAAAAATATAAAGAGCGGAGTGAGTATTACTTACACATAGTTTTCAAATCAATCCAAATTACTCCTCATATTCAATATATGTCATTTTAATTATTCATTTTATTCACAATTTAAATGTTGTTTTGTATTTTTTAGTATTAATTAATTATATTCTTTCTCAATTTAAAAATAAATTAGATAATATTAGTTTTAAAAAATTTATATAAATTCTAAAGCTATTGATTAGATGAGGAAGTAAATAATTTTCTTAATATGTTTATATTGATCAAATATTAAATGCATTTTGAATAGGAGAGGCCAGGTTATTAATGCGTAGTGATACAAATATCTATAAATAGACACATAAAAAGAAATTAACCGTCCAATTATGATTTATGTATGTTATGAAATATATAAATAATGTGAATTTCGTCTTTTTATCTCCCCAATCCAACTCTTCATTATCCCACAATAATTCATTCATATCTCTACATTAAGTCATACAATTTTTCATTATCCAACAATTGTCTCTTCATTTCTCACATTAAATTTGAGGTTTTGTATAAATAGGTGGTATGTCACCTTCATTTGTAATACCAACAAGTGATATAATATATTATTTTTATCTTATTCTCTATACATTGTTCTCCTCTAATTCATATTTATATTTAGTCTCACAACAATGTAGTCATCATTGTTGTAACAAAAGCAAAAATATGTTCAATCATTACTCCCTCTTTCATGCATAAAGCAGCCAAAAACCTATAAAATTACGCATAAAAAAGATATTAACAGAAAATAATAGGTTAAAAATCCCCACACTATAAAATGATGAAGAAATCACTCACACTATAAACAAAATATTAAAAGAGAAGTGAAATAAGCTCATATATATATATATATATATATATATATATATATATATATATATATATATTATTCTGGCTATTCACTTCATTGTCGTTGCACTTTTTAATGTTAATTTATTATGTTTTTTTCAATTTATTTTTAACCTTTTTTAAAAATAATTTAGATAACAATAGTTTTCAAAGATCTATAATTTTAAAGCTATTAACTAATGGTATAAGAGAAAGTTAATAATTTTTCAAATATTTGTATATTGACATAAAATGATATATATTTTGAATAGGAGGAAGTAATATTTGTGCGTAATTTAGATATCACCTAAATATCTATAAATAGACCCATAAAAAGACATTAAATGTCCAACTACTAATTTTTAACTTTTGCACCCTTGTATAAATATCTATAGATAGATGCATTAAAAGGCATTAACCGTCCAACTACCGATTTTCAACTTTTACACCCTTTTATAAATATCTATAACTAGACGCATAAAAAGACATTAACCGCCCACCTAATAATTTTCAACTTTTGCACCCTCTTATAAATATTTATAAATAAATGCATAAAATAATATTAATCGCCAACTACTAATTTTCAACTTTTGTATGTAACCATTAGCAAAAGTGAGGTGAGTCAGTTATGGTAGAAACTACCTCTTACATCGCTCCCTCATTTATCATCCATTAAACAACCAAATATCTATAAATAGATTCATAAATAAACATTACCAAACAATAAAAAGTTAAAAATCTCCACACTATAAAAGGATGAACAAATCACTCTTTTCAATCACACAATAATCAAACAAAACATTGAAAGAGAAGAGAAAGTCCATACTAACATACATACAATGAAGGTGTGGAGAATGGTTCTGGTGTTGGTGGTGTTGGCGTGCACCATGGAGATGGCTGAGCGCGCTGGGGCCCAGTCGGACATAGGGCAGTGTCTGATTGGTTGTGGGAAGGACGTAGCAACGTGTGTAGTGAGTTGCAGAAGCAGTGGAACAGGGCTTGTTTGCTTCCAAGGCTGTGGAATTAAAAATCTGGGTTGTATCAAATCATGCATCGGCCCTCTACCCCACAGTCGTTGAACTATTTACAACAATTTTTATGTCATTTTTAAATAAAATAACTAGCTATGGCTGATGTATTGTGTGTATGGAATGGAGCTAATTATATTTCTATAATAAAATATTTCCTCCGTCTCATTTTTTTTTTTTCCGTTTAAGAATATTACACACGAATTAAAAAATTCATTAGACAATAATAAGTTTATGTATAATGCGATGTTTTTGTCATGTTATTTGTAAGAATTGTAATTTAGGAGGTGATAAAACCGAATTGACAATATAATGATAGTAATTTTAAAAAGTCATGAATTGAAATCAAATTAGTACAAATTAATTTGAAACGGGCTAATTGGTCCGATTTAACTGACTTCAGGCTGGTTGACGAGCTTAATATAATAACAACATATCTTAAAATTGGGTGAGTTGTTCAAAATTTGGAGAGAGGGAGGATATATATTCTGGCCAAAATTATATGGCCACAACAACATTTTGTGTTTCTTTAATGCAGATTGAATGAGTTCTAACTTCTAAGGTTGATTGAAATTTAACTGAGTATTGTCTTTAAAAAAAAAATACTATCATATTAGCTTATAAATATAATACTCCCTCCGTCCCGGAAAAGCTTTCACATGTAGATGCATGGGCACACACTTTAAGAAAAAAGAGTAATGATTGAAGTTTGAGAAATAAATTTGTAAGCTTTTATGTATAAAGTAAAAAAATATTGAGTTATGTGTATGTGAGAGTAAAAGTAATAATATTTGTGTAAATTAATGAAAATTGTGAGAGTGGAGTTTAAAAAATCATTTTAAGAATGTGAAACTTATATTGGGACGGACGAAAAAGAAAGTGTGAAAGTTTTATGGGATGGAGGGAGTAGTATTACTAAGAGCACTCACAACAACTCATCCAATGATCCAATTAAGTCCAATAATTGGATGGATGAAGTTTGCAATTTAAACCATTGTGACACTTTATTGAATATGGGAGAGAAGCAAATTTGTCCAAAGGTTTGGACAGGAGAGAGAGTCTGCAAACTGCTATATTTCATTCACTTTTTCCACTTTTTCATCCATATCACTTTTTTACTTTATTTCAATGACAAATTCTCATATGAAATATTTCACGGATCCTAGATCCATGAAATAATCCATATCCATATTCAAATAAAAAATTTGCGGATCCCGGACGGGCGGGGCGGGGTGGGTCCAATGGATATTTTCAAAAAAACTCGCGCAGGGCAAAAATAAATTTTGCCCCGCGTGCTCCAGTGGAGTTACTATTATGTTAAACATATGTTACTTTAACAATAAATATGTGTTACTATAAAATAAAAAATGCATATTTGTCTAAAAATAATCACTCAAATGCAAAAATAAAAATAAAAAAATAGTCAAATAAATCTCTAATTTAATTATATGTGTGGACCAAATAAGTCTCTAACCTTCGACAACTTTATTCTTACTAATAGAGTGTGATTTTAATAAGATTGTGACTTATTTGATCTCAATATTAAAGAGAAATGATTTAAATGTGTTAAGAAAAAGTTCATGGGTCTATTTGATCCCCAAGTGTAAGATTTAGTGGTAAATATGTGTTATTGTAAGGACAAATATGTGTATTAAACTCATGCAAAGGTAAAAATAAATTTTTACTCTCGGGTTATGTTATCATAAGGTCAAACACTTGTTACTTGTATGAAGAAAAAATGTGTCACTAATGAACAAAACCAATACAACACATGGATAAATATTTTATCCTTTTAAGGACTAGTAACACGTACTTGCTCTTACAAGTAACACATATTTGTTCTTATAGTAACACATATTTTTGAAAAAAATATGTTACTATATAAATACAAAAGTGTTACCGTATAGTGAAAGATGTGTTACTATATGAAAAAAAAGTGTTACTATATGAACACAAACGTGTTCTTGTATGGAGAAAAATGTGTTACTATACGAACATATCGTAAAGCAGAGTAATAGTTGCGATATTGATTCCAGATTTTGGGAAATACATTCAACCGGTAACAAAGATGATCAAGACAAAGAACACATTTCTATATGATGTTGATGAATTTCATTATTGTTTTGATTAGATTTTTTTGTTGAATCTCCTCCAAATTCCATTTTTTTCATTCTTTTGATTTTTTTTTCTCTGCGTGTTATGTGTGCTTGCTAATTTTTCTTCAATATGATGTTGATTGACGCCGCCGCTTATTTCGTCGGAAATTCATGGTGATATGCTATATGATTCTCATGGCGTGCTAAAACTTTAATATGTGCGTGATTTTGACCTAATTCGTGCACTAGATTGGGCGACCCGTTTTCTTTGGTGTCACTGCGAGATTTTAATATCTTTTATTTTTAGTGAAATTTCACCGTGAAATATTTTACAAGAGACTCTCTTTTTCAATATATAACCGTTTGGTGAGTCATGTGTATTTATTTTGCAAGATAGATAGGTTGGACAGATTGGTTTGCGATTAGGATTACCGTTTACATTCATGAAATTTTGCTCAAAAAAATTTACAACGGCTTTAGTAAAATTAACGTCTATATTTTTTTAAAAAAAAATCAGATTTTTGTCTATAAATCCTAAATACAAGGTATTTGTGTATCATTTATCATTTTCATCTCTCAAATATTTATCATATTCACTCTCTTCATTATCTCAATCTCATTTCAATCTCAAGTACTCTTCATTTTCTAATTTTCTTTCGAAATGGATGAAAATAGCAAATTTAATTTTAGTCATGCATTGAATTCTCAATGTTCTTTTAATAATTTAATTTGAATGTCGCATTTAATTTTTTAAATTTCTAAATGTTTGATTTAATATTTTACTTGATTTTTTTTTAATTGTAAAATATTGTATAATGCATTATTATATCTATTTTAATATCAAAATAATATTAATTATTTACAATAAAAATATAAATAAAATGAAATGAATTGGTAGTGAGGTCCATGAATAGTAATATGGATGGATGAATGAATGTGAAAGTGTGTTTAAAAAAATATGTTTAAAGATAAATGATGGGTGCTCTAAATAGATTTAATTATACAATTTTTATAATATAAACAAGTTTTATTAGAAATTGACTTTGGTATGGTTAACGATATTGATTACATCATTTACCTATAAATTAAGAAATACCAAGTGCACAAAGAATCCAGAAAGGTGAGTGATTTCGCACCTATTAGTCTATGCAGTAAGTTACAAAATTATGGCGAAAGCGATTATGAACCGTATTTGAGCATGATCATGGATAAGATTATTGATTTAAAAATCGTAGTGCGTTCATTCCAGTGGAAACTCATTTCGATAATATCCTAATAGGATTTGAATGCATGCATTGACCGAGGAACTCGGAAAGTAGGGAAGGATATGCACTCTCAAACTGGATATGAGCAAGGCATATGATAGAGTTGAGTGGCGCTTCCTTGAGGCTATTATGCAAAAATGGGCTTCTCAAAGAAATGGAGATCACTCATATTCGATGCGTGAAGTCGTTGTCATACACTTTTAAAGTTAATGGAACAACCACGGAACGTATATTCCCACTAGAGGCCTTCGCCAGAGATCCACTTTCGCCATATTTATTTGTAATCTGCGCGCAAGGACTATCATCACTATTAAATGGTTTCTTATCGACAGGGGAGAATTAAAGGGCTACGGATATCTACAAAAGGTCTCATTCTCACTCATTTATTCTTTGCAGATGATAGTTTAATATTATTTAAATGTGATCCAATGACTTGTAGAAACATTAAGGATTGTCTTGACCATTATGAAAAAGCCTCCTGACAACTTATAAATTTTGATAAATCGGCTTTAATTTTTAGCCCATGCACTCTTAGAATCAATCAAGAAAGGGTTAAACAGTACTAAAAATCCACGAGAGTAGAAGCCATGAGTTATATCTCGGGGCTCCATCCTTTTCGTTAAAAAGAAAGAGAGTGCAGTTTGGATTCTTAAAAGAGAAAATGCTCAAGAGAGTGGATGAATGGAGTAAAAGAATTTCTCAAAAGGGGAAAAAAGGTATTAATCAAAGCGATTGCAGGCCATTCCTGCGTTCACTATGGGTTGTTTAGATCCCAACAAGCTTATGTAATGAATTTGAAGCCATTTGCGCTAAATTCGTGGAATGCATCCATGCAAGAGCAAAACGATACCGGAAGAGATGGGATGAATTATGCAAGCAAAAGGAACATGGAGGATTGGGATTTAGAAAGTTTACAATCTTTAACTAAGCTCTCTTGTGCAAAGCAAATATGGAGAATAATTTCACAGCCAAACTCCTTAGTTGCGAGGATATTTAAAGCAAGATACTTTCGTAATAATCGCGTTATGAAGGCGGGGCTTGGTAGTAATCCTTTGTTTGTACAGAGGTCGCTATGTTGGGGTCGGGAACTTATTAGGAGAAATCTGGGCTGGGTTATAGTGAATGGAAATGACATTGACGCAATGGATAGGGAATGGTTCGAGCAATGGGTGGTCACGATGCCATCATCATGCAGAGTCGGAGGAAACAAGGCGGCGACATATATAGGTGAGAATGGGCAATGGAATGAATAGAAGATTAAGGAAGACTTTATTAATTATGAAGCGGAGGAAATATTGACAACACGTATTGAGACAAGGGAGAAAGAGATCACGTACATTTGGAAGGAACTCCCTAAAGGTATATACACCGTAAGTTCGAGCTATCACAGAGGCTTTGAAGACTACATTAATGAAAAATACAAAAATAAGCCGGGTTGCTCGAATGTTTATACCTAATGGTGGTGTAAATTGTGATCACTTGAAATTCCTCCAAAGTGAAAACCTTTTGGTGGCAAGTATCTTCTGACATCATTCCCACAAGGCAACCTCGGCAAGACATCATGTTCCACTTCCACCTACATGTAGACTTTGCGGAAATGCATATGCTAATACGGTGCATACGTTGTTTGAATGTGCATTAGTCAAAAGGCTATGAAAACAACTCAATATTAATATCCATGCGGTGCATGATAGAGATATAGCGGTGATGGATTTCTTGGAGCAAACTACGAAATAGAAACCCCGATATATCGATGGAGATTATTATTGCGGCTGCATGGGATTTTGGAAAAAAAGATGTGAATGGATCCATGATAAAGGGGATAAAAATATGAGATCATCTCGTAACGAAATATCGGATCCAGTGGGCATTGAGCCTAGTGGACGAATTTCAAAAGATCAAATGTAACTCGGCAAAAGCTCGGACTCACAACCTGATACAATCACCGAGGAAAAGATCAATGCTATGCCAAATGGAGTGCTGGTCTTTACGGATGCAAGTTTTAATTGGACAAGTGGAAAAAGTGGGGAGGAATAGTGATTATCGATTGCCATGGAAAAATTGTGGAAGCTACATACGTGGGGCTAGGTGTTCTAGATTCCCCCTGGAAGCTGAATTAAAGGCATTAGCAGAAGGAATCAAAACCGCAAGAATGAAAGGATATCGTAACATGCTAATGCTAACAGATCGGGAGCTTTGCGAAACCATTGAAAATTATGATATAATGAAGAATCGGGTGGGTACACCTTGATAGAAGGTACGAGAGAATTACGTAACTTGGAGGAGGTACAAATTTGCTACATCAATCGAGACATGAATAAGGCAGCCCATGTGATGGCCAAGAATTCGGGACACCGACCAATTCTTCGATTGGATTGGTAACGCAATGGATAAATGGTTACGGATATCGTGTCTTGCCTTAAACTATAGGCGAGTATATCTTGTACGAAAAAAAAACCAAGTGCAAAAAATCCATAAAATATTTAAACAGACAAACCTCACTCACACAATGTAGTCACATCTATAGCAGACTAGCAGTAGGACATAATAGTAGAGTTAGTTTGTGACATCACTTTAAATAATTAGAGAGAGAGAGTATAATTAGAGGATGGAACAATCTCGAAGCTTGTCCCTCTTACTTTTGGTTTTCATGCTTCCATTCCCATACTTCTTTCCACTCTTGCTTTCCTTCACTTCTCCCCCTTTGCTTGAATCCTTTGCTTCCGTTTTCTGCATTTACCATTTTGGTCACTCATCTATATATTTTTATTCTCCATCATCTATTAAACTTTACCAACAATAATATTAGTGATGACTGGATGATATACAAGGTGCACGTAATACTTTATCAAAAAAAAAAAAGAGAATCATAGTTACGAATAGGGGTTAGAATCATTTTTTCCATCTTTCCCTCGATTCGCAAAATTTATACTCTCTCTGTCCACCAAAAGTATGCTTACACTATTTTTTTCAACAATTTCTTTTGTTTCATCATTCAACCATCATTTAATTTTTCACGTACTATTGACTTTATATTCATAAACAATCACTTAACTCATAAATAAACCACACAATATCCCAACATACTTTTATTTTATCTATTTTATCTACGTTTTTTAAAACCTCACAAAACCAAACGAGCATATTTTTCGTGGACGGAGGGAGTATTTAACATTGAAATGAAAATATTTTAAATTCACGATGACACCTAAAAAATTAGTTGAAAAATAAGAGTTGGATTTCGAATCCTAACAATTTCCATGGATTTTAAATTTATTCTCACATAATGAATCAAAAGGCAACCTAAAATAATTTGATTAAGACATTTCCCTTACTATAGGGGAAACTTTAGGAGTGGGCTTAGATTTTATTACACAGATTGGAGATTATATTCCTTGATTCGGTTGGTATTATCACCTTTATAAGTCGGTACATCAATCAGAAGGAATTAACTGTTCCAAATTATTCCAGAAATAGGCCATGAATAATGGTCACTTGTAAAAGAAGTTATAGCTTAATGGAAATGGAATATATGCTGCTCTCTTTGTTCCCAAAAAAATTCATAAGGGAGAAAATATAAATTAAAAAAGAAAATAATGATTGAAATTTAAAAAGAGAGTTTTTAAATTTTTGTGTATAAAATAAGGAGATTAGTTTGATTGTGTATATGTATAAACCCAATAATACTCCATTCGTCCCACAACAATTTTCACGCTTTGTTGGGCACAAAGATTAAAAAAAATTTTTTGGAGTAAATAGTGTATAGAGAATAAAATGTAGGGGTATTTTGGGTGGTTGAATGAGATAACGTATAGGAAAGAATAAAGTAGAGTAAAACAAGAATGACAATTTCAAAATTTAAATGGTATTGTGAGGATGTTAATATTGTGTGATGTTTCTATTTTAGGGAGTGCGTATTATTATAGAACGAACTAATAAGAAAAGTGTGTGCAAAAATAAATTATTGTGGGATAGAGGAAGTATCATATCATGTAAATTAATGAAATATTATATGGGTTGAATATATGAAGAGATTCCTATTTTAGGGGTGTAAAAGTTATTTCAAACATAGAAAAGGAAAGAGTAAAAATTTTCCCAGAATGGAAGGACTATTTTTTATTTATTTATTTAAAAAAAAAAAACTTAGGTCAGTATCTCATAACCATTAGGATAGATACGAATTAAAATTCATTTGATTAATGAAATTGAAACCCCATGAAAATAGGATAATTTATAAGACGAAGAATCAAGTAAAATGAGTTTAGTTTTAAGATTGGAGGACGTCGACATACGGTTGTGAATATTACCTCTAATCAAGTTGAAAAGATTCAAAGAAATCTTAAACCCAGATTATGCTCTTAGTTATAGCCTTCACAGGGTCTTCGCGCCTTCTCAATGAAAGTGAAGTGGACTTTTTTCACCTAGTATATAGTACGGTTAAATAAAATGAGCCGCTTGTGAGCTCAACTCAACTCGACTCGTAGTGTTAAATAAATTGAGCTCGCAAAATACTGCGTTTACTTAACGAGTCAACTCGAACTCGACTCATTATGCTCGATAGTTAAAAAATTCCATAAGGCACGTTAGACCTATCTATGAGTTGAGTCAAGCTCTAGAAAGTTAATGTCAACTCGACTCGATAAATATTGAAGTCAAGCTCAAACATCCAATACTCGACTCGCTCAACTCGAATAACTACTCTACTAGAAAAGTCTCCATAAAGATTGCTCAATTACTATATTTAAATATCATTAAATTTTAATTTCTATATTTATCCCTATTTAATATATCTGGTTATTTTCTAAATCAATATCTAAATACTAGTTATTATGTTGGAAACAAACAGACATCAGCGCAAAATAAGAAAACAAAGCAAAATTTTACTAATATTTTACTGTAATAACTCTAATTTCATAATCTACGTGAAAAAACCTGATAAATTTTGTAGAGCGGAGGGAGTAATACTTTTGAAACGAATCACAAGAAGACACATCTCGTGGGCCCCTTTCCTTGAATGAGCACTACCGGCATAGAAGACAATGCCCAACTTTGAGCATCCATGATCCATGAAGGGCAATCCTTTCACTGTCCAGCTTTAATTTAGATTCTAATTATTTGAATTACACTTGCGCCTAAAAAGCACTATTATTCCACCATCATCTATCAGCATCACTCTTTTATGTTCTTTCTTTGTCCAAGTAAAGATTCTAATGTAAAATTAGGGTATAATTCTGCTCCATTATATGATCTTTGCATGATACAATTGATGTGCATCCTACCAAGGGGAATGTTTAGAGATCCTAGAGAGATTGATCCAATGGGAATAATATGCATCAAGCTATATTTCATCGTCTCCCCAGCAACAATCAAATTTTATCAAACAAGATTAAGCATATAACTTATCTTAAATATGCGTCGCCTAGGTTGAGAAAGGCGCCCGTTTCTGTCAGTCCGTTCGTTTGTTCATCCTAGGGTGAAGGAACCAAATACTAGGGAAAGAATACAAGAGAATAGAAGCCAAAATTGAATAAAGAGAACAAAATGGAATATCAACAAATTCCTCACTGGTGGAAAGTATCAAAAACCCAAAGCTTTCCAAATGTTCTAGGTTCATAACAAGAAATGTCCAAGGACTAACAACCCAAAACACTAAAATAAGGAACACAAAACACAAGCATATACTGAAGAACAGCACTTAAAATCAATGCAAACAAGAAAACAGGTGAGCATCCAATCTAGCAGAAACTGAAATCTCATCAAACTTATCTGGCCCTGTTTCATTTTTTTGGTCAATCTTAATACGTTAAATTAAGTTGGGAGTTGGGTCAGATCTCACTTGGCCATCATGACCTTGACGAACTCCTCGTAGTTGATCTGCCCATCACCATCCACATCTGCCTCACGGATCATCTCATCAACTTCCTCATCAGTTAGCTTCTCCCGAGATTTGTCATCACATGGCGAAGCTCAGCGGCAGATATAAATCCATTCTGGTCCTTGTCGAAAACCCGGAAAGCTTCCTTGAGTTCCTCCTCAGAATCAGTGTCCTTCATTTTTCGGGCCATAAGGTTGAGGAATTCTGGGAAGTCAATCGTCCCATTCCCATCAGCATCAACCTCGTTAATCATATCCTGAAGCTCTGCCTCCGTGGGGTTCTGTCCCAATGAACGCATCACAGTTCCAAGCTCCTTGGTAGTGATGCAACCTATCAAGTAATTTCAGTAAAGATTATAACAAAGATGGAAGTTGCAAAGCCAAAGAAGGGTTTAATTTGATAGTTAATAGTAGCCTTGTTAAAGGTGAATCATAACTTCTCTGACCAAGAATAAACATCAACTTTAAGGATGCAAAACATCCTGATTATTTCAAAGATCCAAATCTCGTAAGTTAGTAAAGCAATATATGGAACTCTTCAGCTTTAAGATACGATAGAAAGGAAAGATGAACAATTCAAATACTTTGATAGTTACCAAGATATCACTTTGTTGGATAAACAAATCATCACATTCTTAATGAGAACTACCAACTGAAACTAAAGTGACAAATGCAACACATAATGTGTACAACAAGCTACCAAACTTACTATTATGATAGAAACTGCAAACCATTTAAACATCAAAAGGCTATAGTGCAACTAGTGTCAAGGGTGTACAGCTGAAAACTGGAGCATCTGATGCACCGGTTTTATACCAGAAGTCATCCCCTTCAGGTCAACAAATCCAATAACTAAATCAAGCAACAAAATCAATTCAAGGATCCTCAGCTTGTCATAATTAATCACTTTTATTACCATCAGAACAAGGAAACATCAAACGCCTATCACAAATCCATTTCCCCAATATTTTCATTCATCAGCATAAATCACGTAATCACAAAACTCCTCCACCAAGGGCACCAATACGCGAACTGCGATCTATATTTCTCGATAAACCCGATACAGATCACAAGAACATCGAAGGCATCAATAAAATCAAAACAGGTCACTAATAATTCAGCAACTATTAACTAGTAAATAGATCTAGGCAGAAACAGATCAAAACGCAAACACGCACCAAATAGAATTGCATCTACATAAATATACAGGTGGAGTAAATCTAGATTCGAATTAACGCACGCGATTAGATCACTGACCGTCGCCATCCTTGTCGAATAGAGAAAACGCTTCCTTGAATTCGGAGATCTGATCGTCGGTAAGCTGATCCGCCATTTGTTTTCCTTGAAAGCTTTTTGGTCTCAGACAATACTACAAAAACAGTACCTCTTTCTGAATTGGTAGAGAGAGAGGGTTCGAGTTCGTCAACGATAAAATGAAGGGCAAGCGTGGGGCTATTATATAAAATCGGGATGGACTGGGGGAGGGGAGGGGGTCCTCGCCATGAGGGAATATTTTTGTTTTTTTAATTATATTATATAAATGTTTTTTTTTTGGAACAGATATTATATAAATGTTTGAGTTATATCCAAATAAATCTTACTTTTGAAATTTTTTTATTTAATTACGATTCTTAATTTTTTACCATAGTATGCATTAGTTTTTATTTTGATAACTGATGACATGATAAATTTATATTTTGATAACTTAATACCGAGATAGCACTCGGAATTTTTGTAAAGTCTGAGTCGGTGAAATTAGTCAAAGTATATAGAATAAAAATAGTACTAGTAACACTTGTATGTATTAATCTTATGATAAAAATCCATATAAATTTGGTGTATAAGATAAATTCTATTTTTATTATCATCACAATGTAATCAAGGGGCTTAGCCACTTCACGGTTCCCACTTTAGTGGGAGATTCTGGGTTCGATTCCCTTTGGGAACGAATTTGGAGTGAGAGGTATAAGGAGGGCTTGGAGAATTTGGAATTGTAAGGACACTTGGCGAAAATTCCAAATTGGGACACTTTTATTGGGACGGGGGATAGTTTAGTGATAACATACTAACCAACTAATTAATCGTGTGACTTAGCCCACCTAGTCACCGTGTTTTCACTTTAGTGGGAGACTTTGGTTCGATTCTCCAAGTCTTCTTATATCTCCCACTCCAATTCGTTCCCGAAGGAAATCGAACCCAAGTCTCCCCACTTAAGTGAGGAGCTCGGTCAAGTGGGCTATGCCCTCGGTTTCTTTTAATGGAAAATATGGTGGATTGGACAAAACCAAATTCTCCAAGTCTCCTTATATCTCCCACTCCAATTGTTCTGGCTGAATCGAACCCAAGTCTCCCACTTAAGTGAGGAGCCCGTGTCAAGTGGGTTATGCCCCTTGGTTTCTTTTAATGGAAAATGTGGTGGATTGGAGAAGTTTAGGAGTGTTTAGGCGCTTGTTCAACTAACAATTAACTAATTTTGTTTAATGAAAACAACTAAATGTATTTATTGAAAATAATTAATATTGTTCAATTAAAATAACCGATATTATTTAGTGTAACTATTAACAACTAACCAACTAATTTTGTTTGATGAAAACAACTAAAGGCATTTATTAAAAATAATTAATATTATTTAGTGTAACTATTAACAACTAACCAACTAATTTTGTTTAATGAAAACAACTAAAGGCATTTATTAAAAATAATTAATATTGTTGAATTAAAATAGCTGATATTATTTTAGTGAAAGTGCACATCTGTACAGTTTCGTGTATAAAAATTTGCTTAATAATACATGTCATTATTTAAAAATTCATAGTTAAATTACAAAAAATAATACCCAATTTTCTATGCATTCTTTTTAAAAGCAATTTTGTGCGAATTCTTGTTACTTTAAACAAGAAAAATTCTTTTCGTGCTTGCCCCCAAGAGGAATTCTTTTGTTGCTTTTTTTTTTCATTCAATGATGTCTACTTTCCTTTATTCTTCTTTTTACTAATATTCGCTCATGTCCTTTCTTTAAATTGATGATAGTGATGATATTTTTTATGACGCGGTATTCGATTTCACCTAATTATTATTTCACTAACCAACAAATGATAAAGTAGTATTTAATCGTCACTCAGAAAAATTTATTTGACATATAGTTGCATCCGTCTCTACTCCTCCATCACAAATTATAATGCAAATTTACTATTCACCTGAATTTGTCTAATGTATCTACTTTATTTTTCCATCCTAATTTATCAAATTTCACTCCAATCCAAAAACAACACACTCTAAGGGTTGATGATGGTGACTATATTAATTGTAACTTGGAGCTGGAGCTGCTAAGTATGATGTACCTATTTTGATGGCAGAAGATCAAATTAATTTTTACATTCATGTAAACAATTTTGCTATAAATTCTGACATAAGCTACGAAAATCATAGGTTAGAATACAATCCAATTATCTACACTTCTATTTTTATTAAAAACATTCATATGTAAAATTATTTTTAGCTTACTGTATTTTTAAACATAGTTATAAAGTGGGTGTATTTAATAAAAATGGAGGTGTAGACATGACACTTCAATCAGTCATGAGCACTAATACTTGAATATAATAATAATCAATTTATATAATTAATAAGATATATAGAGCAAAATGAGTTTGGCAGGTACTATTAATCCTCCCTATGCTTATTTATTATTTTTGTTGGGCCTTATATATTGGGCTCGTGGCTTAAATCTCAAAAAACTTATATATTGGGCTTGTGGCTGAAATATATACACCTCAACTTCAGTCTTCAGGAGATATATTTTTTTCAGTTTTTTTATTACAAAATAATTATGAATAGTCTAAAATATTTTCTAATGACTAATAAAATTATATTTCAGGTTATACAATTTTTGTTCATTAAATATTTTGCCTAAATTTAATACCCAACTAAATATTTCACTAATACAAAACATACAGAATAAAAAAATTGAACAAAAGAATCGAACAACTAGTTTTGAAATATGGGTTCATTTCGACCCAATACAATTGGAAAAATAGTCAGATTTTGGCTTAGAGAAAAATATTCTTATTTAAAAAAATATATATTTGAAATGAGACCAAAATTTCAAAAGAAAATTCAAAAATTGTATTCTTTTAGTAAAATAGAAATCTGAGAAATTTTTTAGGCATGAAACAATAGGGAAAGAAAAATTGCCGGCCCTTTTGCATTTTTTGAAAATTTTCTTTTGTGGAAAAAATATTCGAAACCATTTGATGAAAAAAATAAATTTGAATCAAATTGGCAGAATGGCAGTGAGGGAGGCCACGGTGAAAAATGAAGTGGTGTGTATCTATTAAACCTGAGATAAAATATTATATCATTAAAAAAATTAGATTTCACAATTAGTTTGAAATATAAAAACAAAAACATGAAAAAATTATCTCCTTAAGTTAGAGGTGTATATAAATGGACTCTTTAATTAATTAGATAAATAATCCCTCCGTCCCACATCGTTTTCACACTCTCCTTTTTGGTTTGTCCCACATTTGTTTTCACATTCCAAAAAGAAAATCCTTCCTTAAACCGCACCCTCACAACATATATTTACACAAAATGTCATTACTTTTTACACTCAATCCAATCACCTCTCTTACTTTAATAATAAAAGTTTACAAAATTACTCTTCAATACTCCACTCATTACACTTTTCTTAAGATGTGTGCCCAAATTAGTATGAAAACTAATGTGGGACGGACCATTTGGGCCTTTTGTATATTGGCTTCATTTTGGAGCCTTTATTTCATTCTTTGGGCTGGATATGGTCCAATATATTTTTCATTTCTCTTTCTAATATAACATGAATTATTTGGTTAAGTGAAAAAGTATGTGTTAGAATTTTGATAAAAAAGTGGAAAATATAAGTATAATTTTATTAAGATAAAATTTTTTTGCTAAATTTGGAAAAAAGTGAAAATTATAGATTAAAATTGATGATTTTACTTTCTCTAAATACTTGTAGGAAGTATAAGTCTAATTAGTTATTATATTAAAAGAAAATAAAAAGCCCACATATTGATCTAGAGGCGAGACCCTTATTAAAATTTAATAAAGATAAAACTTAACCCCTAAGAAAAAGAGAAGAGCATCTATATAAAATCCAAGTAGAATTCATAAAACCAATCCTACTACTACGGAATATCATCTTCACACATATCTGTCCAACTCTTAGAAGCCACGGCTCGCATTGATTTAAGAGCATTTGTATCACCTTTGAGGTAATCACATAGTTGTTATCATAAAGAGGCGAGATCTGCACTCCGCTCTAGCTAGATTTGTTTCGCAAATTATATTCCCGAGAAACTTTCCTTAAGCACCTGCTTTTTCCTTTCTTGCTAGTAGTTTTAGAGGCATGAACAAGTGAGTTGTCGAGTTCGAATACGAACCAATGGAAGAACCCTCATCTCCTAGCTTGTCAACCGCAGCCTTGGTTGTTGGCCTCCACAAGAGAAACTTTCACCTCCTCATCCAAATGAGCCAACCTCTCTCTTCCTCCAAACCCTCGTCTTTGGAGGAGAGATCCTCTCCAAGAGCTCGCCGAGGATATTTTGGTATGTTCTTGGTCCTCTCGTCCATTGGAAAATGCATCGTGCCAATGTTCACCTCCTCCAAATCGGCCAAAGCTTCAAAACCGTTTTGGCAAAAATTATAGGATCTCACAAATCGTTATTCTCGGTTTCCTCAAAGATGTATCACAACGCCCTTGCGGACCCATTCTCTTTCTCTCGTTTTTATTCCTCTCATGAATGCCTGCATCCTTGGTGGAGTCTCGCTTTATTTTCATCAACTCCTATCCACCCTTTTACCGATCTACAATTCTCAAGGGGATGTCCAACAATTCCGCAATGAGAGCAAAAAGACGGCAATTTCTCATATTTTAAGGAAGCAAACAAAAAAATTTTCCTTGAGATTCAAACATAATAAATTCCTCACAATTTTTAGTCATGTCTATTTCAATCAAGACTCGAGCATAATGGCACATGGAACGTTGTCTTGTACGCTCATCAATTTTTATCACCGTACCTAAAGCCCGAAGCCAAAGCATGGATAATTTTGGGTTGAAAAAACTCCATCGGAATTTCATAAATCCTTACCCAAACCTCGCGCTATATTAGTGTTAACCTTGTAAGGGTTAAAACCACTTACCCAAATAGCAAGCGCATAACACCAGGCTTCAAATTCCATGAACGTTTGTCCAAAATTCTGTCCCGAAGCTCCTTATCGGGCAATTGAATGTTGTAGTGCCCTTTGCTAAGCGGAATAATTGCACCCCATCAACAAACCCCATATCTCGCTAAGTTTCAAACCAAATTGTCCAAAGTGTATGGAGTATCTCCCAAAGGTCAAGAGAGTTTACCAATAAACGAAGTTCTTTATGGCAACTTCTTTTACGAGATTATCATCAATCTTAATCGAAAAATACTCGCCTTTCTGCTGAGCTATCATAGAGGAAGAATCGTCGTATTCTTGATTGGGCAGCCTTTGTGCCGGAATGTAACGATCATGTTCTTGAGATATCGGGATAACGATGCCGATAGGAGGTCTTTTCTTTGTGTTGTTTCATCCGTGATGTGGAGGGATCACGGGAGTATGCGTAATCGCCGTAGAACCCGAAGGCATGTTGCGTATGGGGTTCTCGGTTGCTTCATTAACATGTAAAACAATGTTGTTGATCGGATTAGAGTGCAAGGGATCTTGAATCAAAGCTGGAAACATTTCTTTGATAGTATCCTTCCTGAATGACCGAATCAATGATGGTGGCTTTCATAGAACATAAAACTTCTAGAAGTAGGGTTTGTATTTGGGAATAAATCACTTATGATATTGTCGATGAAAGGAAACCCGTTAGAGAGGTCTCCATGGAATCCATGACAAGAACACATGCCAGACCTCACCGTTGACGGCGCCGCTCCAAAGCAAGTGAGCCAAGAAGCCCTAGGTAAGCCGTGTATAACCGGACTTTGTTATTACTTTATGGTTATCTTTTTTTTTTTTTTGAAAAGAAAAGACTTTAATTAAACACAAGAAAGACAAATATTATCGAGAAAGTCATCCACAAAGTTTTGAGGCTCGACCCAAGTCTTGGGGCTAAGGAATAACCTCGAAGCCCTAGCAATAGAATGTGCCACAGATTGGGATTACGAGAAACAAAGCGAACACCACACTTTTGAAACTGATTACATAAATATTCTTGCAAGCCGCAACATAGTCCTCAAAGGATGAAAAATCTTTTAACTCATGATTTATAGCATCTACCACAGCCTTAGCATCCGTCTCGCTTCGACACTGTAAACCGAAGTTCTTCACCCAAGATAGCTCCTCATAAACTCCAACAATTTGTGCCTTATCACTCGAACTACTCCATGCAAAAGAGTCGACCGTATCGCAATGAATTCCCGTGATCATCCCAAATGATCATTCATGCACTGCTTTTCCGTGAGTCGCCAAATTGAGCAGCATCAACATTAATCTTAATTGCACCTCCGCTTGGTCGATCCCATTTCAAGCACACCTCCCGAGTGGGTGTAACTTTATGTTTATATTTTAATAGATATAAATACTTGCAGATAATTTAAGGGAAAAGGTACAACCAGACTCGAACTATTGCTCCAGTGTACAAATAGGCCCTTAAAGTATATTTGGGCTCAAATAAACCCTCTAACTTTAATTTTTGGAACAAAGAAGCACTTATGTTTAAATTATTTAACACACTTGACAAATTGATTATCTTTTGTACTTTCATTATATTTTATTTTTTTTTCTTTACCGATCATTCTCTCTTTTTACTTTCTTTTTTTTATAATCTTTTGGATTGTACATTTTTATTTTTCTCAATGGTGGATATTTTTATACTCAATATTTGGGGAATTTTTTTAATAAAAATTAAGTCAAAAGACAATCAATTTGTCAAGTGTATTAAATAATTTAAATAGAAGTGCCTCTTTGTTCCAAAAATTAAAATTAGAGGGCTTATTTGAGCTCAAATATACTTTAAGGGCCTATTTGTACTGAGCTAAAGTTTAAGGTCCCGATTGTATCTTTTCCCATAATTTAATAGGTATAATTACTAATAAAAAATAGTAATTATTCAGATTGAACGATATAATTAAAGTTTGAATCTAAAATATGTATATCGCGAAAACCATGATGATTACATGAGATCTTTTAAAAATAAGTGTTGAGAAAAAAATATTTAAATCGATACCTTTTTTAATTTAAATCTAACCATGACAATAATTTAAAAATAATATATTAATATAGAAAATAGATTTTATATTTTAACAAATTTTTTATAATTTCGTGCAATTAAAATAATATTAATATTTAACTAAACGACATAACATATGAGATTCAACGTTAATTTAAATGTCATAGTATACAATTAAAGTTGGTCTTTTGTAAATTAATTTCATCATAAAATTGATTTACAACTAATACCCATTAATGAAACAACTAATATTTTTAATAAAATAACTAATATTATTTAAAATTAATATTTTAAAGTATAAACAACTATTTTTATTTTCTTTTGATCAGGCAAAAATAATTATATTCACAAAAATGAGTTAGGTATGATATACCTAGTATACAATTTACAATCCGATTTGTGAATGAAAGTAATATAATGAATAGATTTAGGCTCCATTTGGATAAATTCATTTGAAATCAATGGATTTGAGGATTATACACCATATATTTACAAATCAAAATAGAGAAAAACTAAATGAATGGATTTGGTTCACATAAATATTACTTATAAATGGGAGGATTTCAAATACCCAACAAAACCTAGTCATTTGAAATCCTCTCACTTCTCCCACTTGTGTTTAATATTTGAAGAATCAAATCTATTCATTTAACTTTTCTCAATTTTTGTTTGTGTGGATGCATGATATATATTATCCTCAAATCCCTCGATTTCAAATCCACTCCATCCAAGTAGAGCCATAGGATTCTCCACCACCTACTCATCTCAAGATTACAGAAATGAACTTTTTGCCAAACACTAAGATCAAACTCTCGCCTTGAATTCCTCTATGATTCTTCCAATATTCACCTCCACACTTTTAAAATTAACTAATACCTTTCAAGCCAATTTTATAGTGAAATTTTTCGCACAAGAATTTATCGTATAAATATAAATTATAATTAATAATTAATGTGTATGCTAAATAATGTAATATATGTTTACTAAATCAATCTAAAGCATCCATGGATCAATGGATCTAAATTGATGGTTTAAATATATTAATTATAAAGTTGACCATGATGTATGAAAGATATAATAATTTTTTTATTATAAATTTAAAACATTCGAAAATCAAGGAATCTAAATTTAATGTTAAAATATGTAAATTATAAATTTGACCATTTAAATTAATTTTAAAAGAATAGTCTACAATTATAATTTACTAGATGAGCTCCGCGTATTACGCGGTATTTTCGTTAAATAAATTTTATCATATAATATATTATATATACAATATTTTCAAATAATGTATATGTATACAAATTGTAATTATAATATTAAATTTAAATAATGGTAATATTAATTATATGTCAATTCATGTTAGGGATTAGAATTATTATAATTATGTGAAAGAATTTACTATAAGATTTGTTTCAAATTTATTTTACAATTAATAAAAAAAGAGACGATTAATAGAATTTTTTTATATATAATTGATGCATAAATATTACTCCGAATAATATATATATCGTATATTTACAATAAATATCATATATGATTATATTAAGTTTTTTTATAAAAGTTGATACAACCACAATTTTTCTTATATACATTTATAGGCTCAAGTTAAATATAATTTTATGTTCACAAATTGTCATATGATAACACTTTTTAGATATAAAATAGATATTTAAAATATTTAAAGATTTATATATTAACTTATTTATTAAAAAATATACATATTGTGCAAGAGGTCTAATGTTCAAACCTCCTTAAAAATATATTTTTAATTAATTTCTATATTAAAATGTCACATAGATACCATATATTAATTATAAATCAATGAGAAAATGACACGTAGATTATTAACATATATATGCATTTAATAAAAATGTGACACCTCATTCAAATCAACCTCGTGACGACACCTAAGCAAAATGAAACTCCCTATTAGTAATATAGGGTTAATATTGACATGCATTTTAATGACATAATTAATATATGGATTTCGAAGTTAATCTAGAAAAAAATACAATAACAATAAATAAATATTAAAGATTACAACTGATCTGGTAATTAAAGTTATAAATTATTATAATATAGATTAAAATTTTATGGATACACGAGATGAAAATGGCAAAGTTGACCATAACTTTATTATACCTATAATAGAATCCAAGGTTTGGATTTTTCTAAGAAAAAAATGATATGATTGAGATTATTTACTTGAAAAAAATTATTATTCCTTCAAAGAAATAAATTAATTATAGTATATAATATCAAATTTTGATCACAAATGATTAATATTAGTGTATAATTTCCTTATTTAATATATTTAAACTTAGTGGTCAAGATTATTTGTGGAAGATACAAGGTTGAAATTACAAATTTAAGTAATCGTGAGAATGCAGAATTCTCAAAAGAAATGGAATATAATCGTTAATATAAATTTAAGTAATCGTGAGAATGCAGAAATACAAGGTTGTTAATATTTTACTCATTTTTTAGAATTTATCATAATATTTCTTACTTTTTGTCAATTTATCCACTAATATAATAATATTTTATGTCAATTCATATAATGAAAGTAAAAGTATTTATTTGTTAAAAAAATAGTTTGGGGTCCAATTTATACCGATACATTAGTTCAGTGGTCCAATTTGTACCAAAATATAGTTTAGGTCCAATTTGTACCTAAGACACTAATTGAGGATCAAAATTATTCCTTATCCCAAAAATAAAACAAACTAAAGAAGTAATACAACTTAACTCCAACAATATTAGTAGCTAACTTCAAAAATATTAAATCACTTGCTCTTGTAGGCAGCTTTCCATAAATAGTAACAAACACGACCTTATTAGAACAACAACAATGATCACAACACGAACACTAGAACAAGTCGAGTTAAGGATTAAATCATTTGCCCGCAAAACAAATACGTTCCTGGCTAGTCTTCACGGTTTGGACGTAATGTTTTCAAAGGTAAAACGACTTTCGCTTCGATACGAGTAGCACCAAAACGTATCGAGTTCGCGAATTGAGAACATATGTGAACTGAACTGTACTCTATATGAATGCAATACGTAAAACGCTATGCATTTTCAAAATCTACAGGGTGGTTGTACCTTTCATATGGAAAACAACATGATATGCTCCCTATTTATAGACACAATACTTGGAGTTTGAATTTAAAAACATGTCGAAATTAACTCAGCCTTCTAATATAGATAAATATAAAGATATTTTAAGTATATACAAATCCAAAAAGGCAATAATATTTTTATTAAAGTAAATAAATATTAAACAAATTAAGAAGTTAAAAATAAAATTACTTGTTGCTTACATCAAGGAAACAATATCAGTACCCGTAAAAATCCGAGCATTTTTTTAACAGATTGTACGATTTCGGCAGAATAACTTTATTCAAAGTTGGATTTGGAAAAGTTTCAACAGATTTTTATTTCAGTGCAAATATTAGGTTGATTTTTTTTTATATAGATATTATGTAGAATAATAATATAAAGAAAGAAAATAGTACTCCCTCCATCCAAAAATTTAATTTTATTTCATTTTTCACAAGTTTTAAGAAATAATATTGTTAATATCTCTTCGAAAGCTTCTCATTTTCCTATTTTGGTCGGCTCATCTAAAGTTTCTGGTTTCCTTAAGTGGCAAAAAAATATTCTCACATTTCTCTCTTTCTACCTTAATTTCTCTCTATATCTCTTTACCTCAGCTTTTTTCCATCACATCTCAACACTCATTATATTTAAAATATTATCTTTTTTCGATAGAGTGCGCTTCTCAAATGATAAGTTTTCGAAGGGACGGAGGGAATAATAGTTTATGGGTAAAATAGATATGTTGAAAAATATTATGGGATCCATTTATTAATAAAGTGGTTATTTATGAATAAAATTAATGACAATTTGAGTAATTAAACAAGATAAGAATAAAATATTTTTTTTTTTTTGGAATATAATTAAATTTTTGAAATGTACTAAAAAGAAAAGTAAGATTAAATTGTTTGGATGGTGGGAGTATTAAGAATGACAAATTAGAATGATTACAATTAATTTGAAATACTTGGGACTCGTTTGATTTGCATGATTAAAATTGATAGAAAAATAATTTCGAGAAGTCGAGTGTTTGGTTCACTTAACATGAGTTCGGGATATATTTAGGGTCTGAGACAAAATTGAGGCTAGTTCCATTAATTATGATTTGTTTGTCTTGAGAAAGGAGTAATAATTATTATTTAGAAACAAAAATTTAAAATACCTACACAAGGTTGAAAAAATAACTTATCACACAATTAATAATTTGAAAAAGGTTAATTACAATTTGCAACCTGCACTATAGTGCATTTTACAATTTGCAACCTTTCGTATTATAATTTGTAATAAATTGTAACCCGCACTATGTAAAATTAATGATTAGTACCTTAAATACAAATTTTGTTCTTTTTTCGGCCAAATTAGGGATTGGTTCTTTGTTAGAAAGTAAATATTTGGTAAAAAATAATTAATAAACCTAAATGGACAAATATAACCTTATTCAAATATAATATGGGCTTATTTATTTATTTATTTATACAAAAATAAAAGGGTGAGTAATCAGTAAGGTACAATTTTAGTACCTCTATGACTAATAGATACAATTTTTCCCAAATTACTAGGAGATACAATTTTTTGGTTTGACTTTCCAATTTTGCCCTTTCTTACTTTTTGCGGTTGTAATTGTCTTTTCACTATTTTTGCAAATGCTTTTCTTTTTCTTTTAATTTCCTTCACATTTTTCAATTATCATTTCAAAAATTGTACAACATTAAGAATAAAAAAATCGCACATTACAAAACGCAGAGATTCAACATTGAAATTCGTAAATTCAACACATTAGATTCAACTGTAAGTAAACTAAAGTATTCCGCTAAATTTTTTGTTGCACATGTGCGTAAGTAAAAATCGCACATTATTACAAAAATCAAGAAAGAAACCCGTAACATTAAACAAGAATCAAGAAAGAAATAAATTAAGAAAAATTAAATTAAAAATCAAAACACATCAAATCCAGAACTTTTGTGTTCTTCTTCACCGATAATACAAATTTACAAACAAATTTACAAGATTACCGATAATACAAATTTACAAACTGTTGTGACAAGGATTAAAGTGAAGGTTTGGTGAAGCGAGTTCCATTAATATTGTTGTACTTATTACAATTAAGTGACAGATTTAAAGGGCTTATCACGGACGAGCACGTTCGGGGATGTGCGAACATCCTAAGGCGAATCGCGAAACCAAGCGGGATGGCGGTGAGCCGCAAGCTCCAAATGAGCTAGTGGCGAGTTGCGAGTTGCAAGTTCCTGCGAGCTAGGAGCGAGTTGCGATTCCCGTGAGGTTGCGGCGAGCGTCGTATCCCCGCCATTTAATGCGCCAGGAGTACGTGTGCTTTGGGAAGGGGGTCGGTCAATCGGGTCTTGGAACTTTCCCACCGTCAGAAGGGTGGCCCGTTCCTATTGGAGGAGGTTTCAGCTTGCACTCAATCAGTACGTCCAAATCAAGGAAAAAGGGTCCATGCATTTAATGCACGAATCGGATCTTCTATATTTAGATTTAGGCGACACCTCCGTAATATAAATAGGGTCTATTGGAGTCAATAAAAAGGATCACGAATTCAAGAGAAAAATACTTAAGACCGAGCCTAAAAACCTCAAAGCAAACAAGGGTGTGCTATTTATTGTTCTTGTCAATTATCCAATCATATGCATTCATTACTCAGATAATACCCCTACATAAAAAAACCATATATTTGAGACCGATAATTGGGAGTTAAATCGAATTCAATACTAAATTGTTAGAACCAAAATATTTGGGCTACAACACAAACAAATTTACAAGATAATCGATAATAATATATCCACTAAACAACCATAAAATTTCTACATTGATCAAGAACCGTGTATTTCACAATCTCATAACCAGGATTTCTATATTAAAAATCTCTTAATTTACGCACATGTGCAATGTTATTGCACATTTGTAGCTTCATTACACATGTGCGAGAATAAAAATTAAGAAAAACTAAATCAAAACAAAGAAAGAAAAAAAAAAATCGGGACGGCTCCATGATCAATCTCAATTCCATAGTGCCCATTGAACACACTCTACAGTTCATCCATTTAAACAAAAAGTTGATATATATAAATGGATTTTAAATCAGGCAAGAGTACTATAAAACTTGTTACCAAAAGCTTTGATGGCAAACCCCAACCGTTCCCTGGCCGTCGATGAATAACCTTGCGTCGATGAATAACCCGTCGAGCGGCGCCGTCGCTCAGCAGATCCCGTCGTGGATCTCGCTCTTTACAACCATCGATTTCTCTCTCGCCTAGCGTCGATCTTGAGCGCCGATCTTGAGCGTCATCGTGGTGGTCGCCGTCGCCCGGGTTCGGTGGGCGCTGTGTACCCCACCGTCGCCCGGTAGTCGCGGTTGCATCACGGTGAGGTGGTGGCATGGTGGACCATCGTATCTATGGGTGGGCGGTGGGCGGCGGCAATGGGCGGCGGTGATCTCGTGCGGTGGTGATCTGGTTTTGCGGTGGGCGGTGGTGATCTCGGTTTTGCGGATGGGGCGTGATTTGGGGTTTTTAGAGAGAATGTGGAATTAGTCAAATAAAAGTGAGAGAATAGCCGAGGGTCATATTGCTCCAACCTCAAAAAGTGTGTCTTGAGGGTAAAATTGGTATAGGATTTGTTGACTTGTAGTGGATAGTGTTGACTTTAAGGTTGTATCTTGTAGCAATAAAATTTAGAAAATGGTATCTTATAGTAATTGTGTCAAAATAAAAGTAGCATTAACTTAAAGAAGTTCACAAAGTACATCGGTTCGTACATCACCGAGGCAATATCTAAAACCTCTTTAGGAAAATGCTCGAGTCACACATGCTCGTAATTGAAACAAGATTCAAAGTGCGCTAAGAAGTGAGCCACTTTGTTTGAAGCACGGGGATATACGAAACAAAGAGCGTTGATTCTCGTCCGATGATCTTTCGAATATCCCCCAAAATAAGTTCACCGTGGATATCATGAACAACAACATCGTTAACTCCATCCACCAAAGATTTACAATCACTCAGATCACAACATTTTGGTAACCCCACTCCACTCATTTCCTCGTGGTAGTGAGCATTGCCAAAGCCTCCAAACAAGGCGTTTCTGTCACCTTAGTCCTCCTACAATCACCGCTAAAAGTTTACCCGAATTATCCGGAACACAAGACTTGTACTCACAGCTCCACCGAGAAAACACCCGCATCAACATTAATGCAGCAGACATTTCCTCCAGGTGATGCCAAGATTGTTGGAGTTTTCGCGAGGAACTTGGGCCTCGATTTCTCCCCGCTTGGTTGCATTCGTAGAAGATGGAGGTCGCTCTTCGGATAATAATTTCTGACGAAACACGACTTCCTCGAAGACCAGCTTTGTTCCTCGCTTCCCAAAAGAAATTCTACAACACCGTAAAAAATATCGGTATTAAAGAGTCTTTAAAAGGAGTGGGTCGAATTCTTTTACGAGTCACTCAGATTGTAAAATCATTGTATGTTAAAATTTATCAATTAATTATAAAAAATATAAGTATTAGTGGATTATTTAGGAAAACCATCAATTAATTTAGAATTAGTTACTCTTAGATGTAATATTTCCCTACAAATTACTCTTAGATAAAAAAAAAAAAAGAAGAGAATACTATCGATACAATTCACTACTACCAAATACCCTTTTTACCCTTAAATTAGTCAAAACCCTCTCTCTCTCTCTCTATCTCCTGGTTTCGCTCTCACCGCCACATCTTTCGGCTTATCGCGCGACGCCTGCCGCACCCTTCACCGCGCCCCATCGCCACACCCTTCGCAGCATGCCAACACCGCCACAAACCACCGCTCCAAACAAAGGCTCGACGCGCAACAACGGCCCCTTTGAGATGAGAACGACCGCCGACAATGCATTCGGCCGCAACCCACGGCCAAACCCCTACCGACAAACCAGTCTCCGTCACGGTTGTGACTCCTCGCCGACGTCCCAATGTGGAAGAGGAAGAGGTATGTAGAGACCACTCACCGAATTCCAGATCCCGAACTCACCGAGTCCACCCAACAAATTTCACGTGTTCACTCACCGAGTTGAGTAATGTTAGAAAGCTTCAGTGCTAGAATTTTGTAATAGGAACATCACTCACCGAGTTAACTCACCGCACATGTGCAATTTTTATTACAAGAATTCAAGAAAATTGTTAGAAAATTATTATTACATTTGTTGAGAAATTGTTATCACCGTTCTTTGAGAAATTTTTATCATCATATGCAATGTAAGACCCAATTTAGTTTTCATTGTTTCGAAATTTTTCAATATATCTATTTTTCTTTTCTTTTACAGTATAAAGGTGGGATATTGTATTTTGGGTATTTTTAATCAAAAATCATATTTTAACTATTCTCATGTTTTTCATCACCGTCGTGAGTTGAAAATGGCGTAAATGAAAGTAATGGGAGAAAGAAACTGAAAATGGCGTAAATGAAAGTAAAAGAGAGAAAGAAAAGGGAATAGTAATATTGGGAAGGTAAAAAGATGTCTAATCGGTTTGTAAGTGGAGTATAGGTGAATACTAGATGAGCTCCCGCGTATTACGCAAAGATTTTCGTTAAATAAACTTTACAATATAATCTATTATATATAATATTTTCAAATAATATATATATATATATATATATATATATATATTAAAATAATATATATGTATAAAAATTGTAATTATAATATTAAATTTAAATAATGGTAATATTAATTGTATGACAATTCATGATGGGGATTGGAATTATTATAATTATGTGAAATAATTTACTATAAGATTTGTTTCAAATTTATTTTATAATTAATAAAAAAAGAAGACGATTAATAATTTTTTTATATAATTGATGCATAAATATTACTCCGAATAATAATATATATATATATATATATATATCGTATATTTACAATAAATATCATATATGATTATATTAAGTTTTTTTTTTTTTTTTTATAAAAGTTGATACAACCACAATTTTTCTTACATACATTTATAGACTTAAGTTAAATATAATTTTATGTTTAAAAATTATCATATGATAACACTTTTTAGATATAAAATAGATATTTAAAATATTTAAAGATTTATATATTAACTTATTTATTAAAAAATATACATGTTGTGCAAGAGGTCTAAGGTTCAAACCTCCTTAGAAATATATTTTTTAATTAATTCCTATATTAAAATGCCACATAGATACCATATATTAATTATAAATTAATAGGAAAATGACACATAGATTATTAGCATATATATGCAATAAATAAGAATGTGACACATCATTCAAATTAATCTCATGATGACACATAAGCAAAAACAAACTCCCTATTAGTAATATAGGGATGCTAAAAGGTAATAAGGAAGGGTAATTTGGGAAATATACTACATTGTAACTAAACTAATACTATACAACGCCCGAAATAATACTACACCGTAACCAAACTTTGTGCATACAATCTTTTATTGTGCACAACATGCACACAAATACTACTCATTACAAAATATCTTGTAGTAGATAATATTAGGAGTGTGTCTACTATGAACCAAGTTTCACGGTGAAACTTGATCCATATTAAAAAATAGATCAATTTATTTTTCAGCTTATCCCAAGTAATATCTTTTAGTAATATAGGTAATTCTCTTCCGTTATCATTACCGATACTCTTTAATAATATAAGTAATACTCTTCAATTATCACGATCGATACTCTTTAGCAATATAATACATACTTTTCAGCTTATCACGACCGAAACTTTGTAGTGATATAGGTAAAATACCGTTCAATTATTACAACCGATACCCTTTAGTAAATGATCAAGTTTTATCGTGAACCCTTGTTCACAAGAGACCTTGTCTAATATTAGAGTGTCTAATTTTGTAATGGATAGTTCTGACCCATTAATTTAATCCATGATAAGCTTTTTCACACAACAATATCTTTTTTTATTAGAGTGTCTAATTTTGTAATGGATAGTTACTAACCCATTAATTTAATCCATGATAAGCTTTTTCACATAACAATATCTTTTTTTATTAATTAAAATGAAAACAAAGGTTGGTACTTGGTATATACAAGTATGCATAAACTAATATTATATATATATATATATATATATATATATATATACTCCTCCGTCCCATATTCGTTTGTGATATTTGCCAAAAAGTATGTCCCGTGACTCGTTGCACCATTTCCTTAAATGGTAATAAAATAGTTTTTTTACTTTTATCTATCCCCTCAAACACTACAATATTACATCATATGCCACTACTTTTCCCACACTAATCCAATTTAATATTATTTTACTAAAGTTGAAAAGACTACCCTACTCCCATAAAAACAACTCTTATATTAAAACTTGTGTCAAACAAGAAATATCACAATGAGTATGAGACGGAGGGAGTAATATTTATCCACACAATTCAACGTGTTTGTATGCGTCAAAATTTTATGACATTAATTTATAAAAATAATAGTATTATTAAATAAATATAAATGTATTACCGAATGAATATAACAAGATTAGTGAATGAATATAGTTTTATACAATGAACAAATTTATAGGAGCGTTTGTCTATAAAATGATGCTAAACTTAAATCGAGGATCATCAAATAACATTTCTTTAAAGAGGCACGAAAAATTCGCACATTAATATGATGGGTGACAATCGCTACAATACAAGAAAAACCCTTGGTATTAAAGAGTCTTTAATAAAAGTAGGTCGAAATCTTCTACGAGTTACTCGATTATAAAATCATTTCACGTTAAAATTTAACAATTGATTTTTTAAATTGTAAATATTAGTGAATTATTTAGGAAAAAATCAATTAATTTATCCATAATTAGCAGTCACGCACAATAAATATTTTCTCTTATTAATTAAATGAAAAAAATTGGTACTTGGTATATACATAGTATATACATATACATATATACGAATCTGTATCTATAGATGAAAACGTATGACGAGTGGGGGCGTAAATAAAGGCACAAAGGACACTGTTTCCTCAGCACATTTCGCCATTCTCCACTCTCTCTCCATATTTGTGAGTCCATCACTCTCTCTCTTGCTTCTCTCTCTAAAATCTATGGTTTCCTCTTCTTTCTCTGTAATCTCTGACTATTAACGGCTTCATTTCCAAGGGTTTTAGTTTTCCATGCCATTTTTATTTGCTCTCTCTGATTTCTCAGCGTAGTGTGGGTTTTGTGAGTGAATGTTCCTTATTAAACCCATTTTTTTCCTTGTTCAAGCATTTTTCTGCAGTTTTCCTGAATTTATGGTGTTTGTTGCTTTACTTTTTCTGTGCAGAAATCTCTGTTGAATTTGTTTCTGTACTTGCGAGTAAATTAATCTTTTACTGATCCTTTTTTCCCACTGTTTTTTTTTTTTTTTTTTTATTTTGCAGATTTTCCAGAATTCTGCCGGGATCTCACTTTCGCGGTGGTGTGATATAAGGTGAATGCATTTTTTCGATGGAATTCCGATGCTCACTCTGTTAATGGTGTTGTCCGTACCTTTTGTTTTTTCATTTTCCTTTGGTTTTATGGACATGCATGGTGTTTTTTGTGAAAATGTATGACGTTCTGAATCATTACTTGAGAATGCGTCTCGTTGATTCTACTTTTTAGTATGGTAATTTGGTGGTTGTATTGTTTTTCGCGACGCGTATTTATCCTCCATAGAGGAATTTGTTGTTTTTCCTTTCGCGACTCTGTTAAAGAGGGTTTGATGTTTCTTTTACCATGGAAGAAGATCGTCTTTATGTTGTTTCTTATTTCGTTGGATTTTACGAAAATCTGTCACACATCTGTTATTTTACTTTATTTTATATATTTTCTCTTTGGAGTTTCCTGTTACCCTGAGGCTAGTTCGTCTCACACAGCGTGTCTCTTGCGTTTTGATGATGTGTGGTGTTTAATGCTTTTCTAAATGTTGTTTTTCGGGGGTAGTGATGAGGCCGTGCCTTCTATTTTTCTTATACATGAGTTTCGATGACTTTTTTTTTTTTACAAAATTTGCATTCAAAGATGTTCATATGGATCTTGTTGTGTTGGATTATAGAAGCTTTATTCTTATGCCATTGTTTGAATTTGTATGATTGTTTGGTGTTCAGAAGCACGTCTTAAACTGATGGATCCCAGTGAACAAAACGGCAATGGTGTTGCAGAAGCACTGCCCTCCCCTCCCGTTCCTCCTAATGTTACTCCCATTAAGGCTGACACTGATCATGAAGTGAAAAAGGTTACCCGAGTACCAATGGCTAGGCGTGGCTTTGGGACCAAAGGCAACAAGGTTCCTATCCTCACAAATCACTTCAAAGTAAATGTGAATAAGGTCGATGGGCAGTTCTTCCACTACAGCGTAAGCATTAGCTCCGTTTCAGTTCCATTTTCTTTTTCTTTCAAATTTATTTTTGGGCTCCTAAAATGCTGATCCCTGTTTGTTGTTTTCTTTAGGTTGCCCTTTTCTATGAAGATGGCCGTCCAGTTGACGGTAAGGGTATTGGAAGGAAAGTCCTTGATCGAGTGCGTGAGACTTATGAAGCTGAATTGGATGGTAAAGACTTTGCTTATGATGGAGAGAAGACCTTGTTCACTGTTGGTGCGCTTCCAAGAAACAAACTAGAGTTCACTGTTGTGCTTGAGGATATCCCATCAAGCAGGTCTTAGTTGTTTGTAATTGCTCCAGGTTATCCATACTCCTTTTGTATCTTTATAATACTAAATTGGATTTGTTGTATTCAGGAACAATGGAAATGTCAGCCTTGGAGAGCAAGGTAGCCCCAATGATAGTGACAAGAAACGTATTAGGCGCTCATACCAATCCAAAACCTACAAAGTGGAGATAAGCTTCGCTGCCAAAATTCCGATGCAGGCAATTGCTAATGCCTTACGTGGCCAGGAATCTGAAAACTCTCAAGAAGCCTTGCGTGTGTTGGATATCATACTAAGACAGCATGCAGCAAAACAGTAAGTCATGTTTTGTTGATTACTCAATTACTGATATTATGAGTTTATTATCTTACATCATTCTTAATATCAGGGGCTGCCTGTTGGTTCGCCAATCTTTTTTTCATAATGACCCGAAGAACTTTGCTGATGTTGGAGGAGGAGTTCTTGGTTGCAGAGGATTTCATTCGAGCTTCAGGACTACCCAGGGTGGCCTATCTTTGAACATCGGTGATACTGCTTTTGATCTTCCGCTATTCCTTTCTTGTGTAGTTAATGTTTCTACTCTCAATGTGATGTATGCTATGGACCATAACCCACCATTGCTATTCTAAATACTTTCAGATGTATCTACAACCATGATTATCCAGCCGGGTCCTGTGGCCGACTTTCTGGTTGCCAATCAAAATGTGAAAGATCCCTTCTCAGTTGACTGGGCAAAGGTAAGAACTTAAGATTGAAAGGAGACATGTTTTTGAATTGTAGATGTTATGATCGCTGATGAAGTGTTCTATAATTTAAATCTATCAGGCCAAACGTGTTCTTAAGAATCTGAGGGTGAAGACAACTCCGACTAACCAGGAGTTTAAAATCACTGGTTTGAGTGAGAAAACTTGCCGAGAGCAGCTGTATGTTTCCTTATTTTGTTTAATCTTACCTAGTCGTTGAGAACTGATCCGGTATTAGTAGGTACATTCGATTGTTAGAAATAATTTGCATGGGTTGAATGTAGTTCTCTCTGAAAATATGTAGATTCACATTAAAGCAGAGAAGCAAGCAAGATGGGGAAGAAGGTCAAACTACTGAAGTGACTGTCTACGACTACTTTGTTAACCAGCGTAACATTAGTCTGAGATATTCTGCTGATCTTCCATGCATTAATGTTGGCAAACCAAAACGTCCAACCTACTTCCCAATTGAGGTTAATTGTGGATTATATTTCATTTTTGTTTTAAAAGATGTATACAATGTTAATGGTTTCTTGCTTTGTATCAGCTGTGTTCATTGGTCTCCCTGCAACGCTACACAAAAGCTCTTTCTACCTTTCAACGAGCATCCCTCGTAGAGAAATCACGCCAAAAGCCTCAAGAAAGGATGTCAGTTCTGAGTAATGTATGCTTCTTACTTTAAGATAGTTATCTAGTGTTTACGGTTTTGTGTGCTCAGCTGCTTCAGTTTTTCTCAGGCTTTGAAGATAAACAATTATGATGCTGAGCCTTTGCTTCGCGCTTGTGGTGTTTCTATCAATGGAAACTTTACTCAGGTTGAAGGGCGTGTGCTGCCAACCCCGAAGGTATGTATTTAGATATGGGTGTCTAATATTTAGATTCATCGCTTTTATGGTTTTGGTTTTCTGTTATCTGAATCATTTATGTCAGTTAAAACTGTTTTTGATCCTAACTTCATCTTACTGCAGCTTAAAGTAGGCAATGGGGAAGATCTGTATGCTCGGAATGGACGTTGGAACTTTAACAATAAGGTTCTTAAACAAACTTTATATTATTGAAGTGATTCATGATACTCTTTTCAGATCTTTAATCCTGAAAATTGTGAATATCTTTAACAGAGAGTTGCTGATGCTTGTAAGATAGAACGTTGGGCTGTTGTAAACTTTTCTGCCCGCTGTGATGTTGATAAACTGATCAACGATCTGAAATCAGTTGGTGAAAAGAAAGGAGTTGTATGTTCCTCAACCTCCCTATTCATACTGTTTTTTGCAAGAATTTGATTGATAAGCGATAACCACTATTGATTTCAGGCTGTTGAACCTCCATTTGATGTCTTTAATGAAAATCCTCAATTCCGAAGAGCTCCACCACTTGTTAGGGTAGAAAAAATGTATGAGGACATACAGTCGAAGCTCCCTGGCCCACCAAAGTTCCTTCTCTGTTTGCTCCCGAGCGGAAGAACTGTGATATTTATGGTTTGTGTCATTCAATAATCTATACTACGTAACTAACAAAAAGGATTTATGAGTTGATTATGTCATGATTAAACTTGTAAGGTCCGTGGAAGCGGAAAAATTTGTCGGATTTTGGAGTTGTTACACAGTGCTTATCGCCCACACGTATAAATGATCAATATCTTACGAATCTCCTTCTAAAGATAAATGCAAAGGTTAGGTCCTCCGAATTGTAGCATGTGATTTTGATCATTAAATTCTTATACCTAGTTTTGATTGTCCAATTTCTTTCCAGCTTGGTGGGCTGAATTCTGTCTTAGCTGGGGAACTGTCACCTTCTCTTCCCATGATATCAAGGGTTCCCACGATAATTCTTGGCATGGATGTGTCACACGGTTCACCTGGTCAATCTGACATTCCTTCCATTGCTGCAGTAAGTTCTCCCTGATTCCTATTCCCTAAATATAGTTTTTAATTCTCGTATTCCAGTTATATCCTTATATTATTACATTAGCAAATATATTGGTTGTTTTTGCCTCCTTTAAAGATTAAGCTTGAATAACTTTATTGGTTGATTAACCAGGTTGTCAGCTCAAGAAGCTGGCCATCGATTTCTCGTTATAGAGCATGCGTCCGTACTCAATCCCCAAAAGTTGAGATGATTGATGGGTTATTCAAAAAAGTGTCTGACACTGAAGATGATGGCATTATCAGGTGACACTTTTGGCTATTGTCTGTATATAAAACCAAGTGTTTTTTTATTTCGGTAAAAGAACTAACCGTATTGTGTATAAAACCTTCACAATTTACGTTAATTTGTGTTAGCTGATGATTGCACAGTCTTATGTTTCATTAAATACCCTCTCTGTAATTTTCAGGGAACTTCTGGTAGATTTCTACACTAGTTCAGGGAAAAGGAAGCCTGATCAGATTATCATTTTTAGGTAATATCTCAATCCAAATGCTTTTCCAAGCCCTGTGGATAACCCTACAGATAAAATTAATCATCATTGCTGCATATGCTTGTACGTAATGCTAATTATGAGAAAATGACTCTTCAGTTGATCATTACAGAATGTCCCGATATTGTGGGATCGTATTTACTGTCGTACATGTGCATCAGATGTCAGTTGATGAATATAAGTTCCATCAAGTTGAATTAATATTATATATGAATTCTCAATCTTGTGCTGTGCCCTTCTTTAGTGTATATATTTTTGCGTGCCTTTACTTCCAGATGGGTGGTTGGGTCTATTAGATTCACCTTTTGTTGGGCCATGACTAATTAATGTTGTTTATAATTCTATTGCTTATTTAGTTATCCCTGATCATTCACTGTGCACAATTTTCAGAGATGGTGTCAGTGAATCACAGTTTAATCAAGTTCTCAACATTGAGCTGAACCAGATTATTGAGGTCTTTTCTCTCACCATAGTAATCTAAGTAAGAAACCATTAATTTATCTTTTACTTCTTTTTGAACAACGAGGTCTTTCCTTTTGTGTAGGCCTGCAAGTTCCTTGACGATAAATGGACGCCCAAGTTTGCGGTGATTGTTGCACAAAAGAATCACCACACAAAGTTTTTTCAGCCAAACTCTCCTGATAATGTGCAGCCAGGTGATGCTTTCTATCTTTCTTGTTCATTTTAGGGAATCCGATTTTTCCATTATAAGCTAAATAGCAGTTTTTGAATATAACTAATATCTTTTGTTCTGATTTTGCAGGGACTATAATAGACAACAAAGTTTGTCATCCCAAGAACAATGACTTTTATCTGTGCGCACATGCTGGGATGATTGTAAGCATTTTCTTTCATGATTTAACCATAAAATCACAGAATTAATTTCTGATTCATCTGCCTGTGGTAGCCCCGCTCCATAAGATATACTCCCCGTACCATAAATATGTGTAATGTGACATTTTTAGCCTTTTTGTTTACCTACATGGAGTACATTTGCTTAATTAATGCATACTATCACAAAAAGGACAAAATTGAAATGTGATATTTAAATATATATATATATATATATATATATTTTTTTGACAGAATATATATGTATATATATTAACTCATCTTGATGTGGTAGTGTCTATTTTCTTGAAACTTATCTACAATTTCCAACTTATGTTTCCATCCAATGGTGCATACTCTAATAACTCTCCATGATTATTATACATAGGGCACTACTAGACCAACACATTACCACGTTCTACTAGACCAGATTGGTTTTTCTCCCGATGATTTGCAGGAGCTTGTGCATTCCCTGTCATACGTGTAAGTAATCTCTTAATTCAAAACCAGTACTTAACTCACAAAGTTTTAGTTATCAGATGATATCTAAACTTGTACGTATATCATCTGCAGGTATCAGCGCAGTACCACTGCCATTTCAGTTGGTAATAATCGAACACCCGAAAACTCATTCTTCCTACTATCCCCCATTTTCCTTAATTTTTCTTGTGTTGAATCTGCAGTTGCCCCTATATGCTACGCTCACTTGGCTGCCACTCAGTTGGGTCAATGGATGAAATTCGAAGATGCATCAGAGACGTCTCGAGCCACAATGGGACCGCTCCTGGTGGGCCCCCAGCTGTTCCGCCTATGCCTAAACTGAAGGAAAGCGTTCGTAACTCTATGTTCTTCTGTTGAGGCCTGCCAGCCCGCTCCGGCTTATCTAGAAACTGCAGTGTTTTCGAACTAGCTTTTCCGATGACTTTGCTGCTTGTTTTATATTATGCTATCTATGAAATGCAGAACCCTAAACTAGCACTAGGGTCTGTCCTAGTTTATATCCATCATGCTCATCTTCAATGGGCTGTTTTGGATTTTGATTTCTTGACTTCTGCAAACAAACCATGTTGATTTCCTTGTCTAAATGATCTTTATCTTTATATAATGTGCCAATTTCTTTGGTTTTTTCTTTTGAAAAATTACTAATAGGTTTAAAAAAATTTAAAATTGCAAATAGGTTCATTGTGCAAATATTTTTGTACTTTTATGCAAATTTATTTTGTGCTGCATTGTAAATATTTTTGAATTTATTTGTAAATTTGAATTTTTTTTGAACCTATTTGTAAATGGGGGTCATTTACATATAGGTTGAAAAACGGTAGTATAATTACAAATAATTTCAAGAAATTTGCACAGACAAAAAAAAAAATACACAAAAACATAAAATATTTGCACATTGAATTTAATTATAATTTTGAATTATTTTTTAAAATCTATTTGTATTTTTTTTTATGACAAAACTATTATGTTCGTGTGACCTTTTGTTTTACAATTCGAAGTTGAGTGTGTCTACCGTGAATCAAATTTTACGGTGAAACTTGATTCATATTTAAAAAAATAGATCAATGTACTTTTCAGTTATCCCGATTAATACTTTTTAGTAATATAGGTAATACTCTTGATTATCACGATTGATACTATTTAGAAATATAAGACATATTTTTCAGTTATCATGATTGAAACCTTTTAGTAATATAGATAATACCGCTCAGCTTATTACAACCGATACTCTTTAATAAATGATCAAGTTCCACCGTGAATTCGTGTTCATAGTAGACCTTTAATAAATGATCAAATTTCACCGTGAATCGGTGTTCACGCGCCTTCGAGGTTATGTTTTTGTTACCATGAAAAATACCATCGTGCATCAAATCGCAAAAATAAAGAGATTGTCTGACATTTGTAATATTAATAGATCATGATTAAATTGTCAAAATGTCTGAATTTATTTGCAATTTACCTGACCTGTGGATTTACTGCTTAAGGAAAATTATACTAATATTGGTCTCTGATATCTATAATCGGGTATGTTAGGTTTAAAAATAAATTAATTACGAGTAGGTTGAAAAATTTGAACAAAAATACTATTTGAACATGAACTTATTTATAATTTTATATTTTTCTTGAATATATTTATAATTTTTTATTTGAGAAAAGTTACCTTTAATTTTTATTTAGGATTAATTACAATTTGCAATATTTACTATATCACATTTTACAATTTGCAATACTATATTTTATAACAAATTGCAATCGATACTATGTAAAATTGACAGATTGATACCTCAACCCAAATTTATTCTTTTTTCCGATCAAATTATATTTGAATAATGTTATATTTTTCCTTTTAGGTTAATAAATTATTTTTTTATCAAATGTTTAATTTTTAACAAAGAATCGATCCCTAATTTAGCCGGAAAAGAGAATAAAATTTGTATTTGAGGTACTAATTTGTTAATTTTACATAGTACGAATAACAATTTGTTACAAAATATAATATAGATTGCAAATTGTAAAATGCAATATAGTACGCATTGTAAATTGTAATTAATCCTTTTATTTAAGGAAGAGATCAATAAGTTTGGAATTTTTTCTGAAACTTATTACTAGTATATCAAAAATATTTTTGAATTTGTTTTATATGCTCTTCTATTTTTATAATTATTTATATTTTAGTACTTGGTAGTTTGGTTCATTAAAATCAAAATAATATTTGAAAGTTTAGGAGTTTTATAGAACGTATAAGATTTAACTAGTTTTTACCCATAACCGTGCTTTGCACGGTGATTAATATTATTTACTGAATATAACTACTTTTTTAGGAATATAATCATAATTTCATGTACGAATTTGACACAAGAATATAACACCAGATCGGTAATGCGACTCTTGAGTCTCCCAAACTATTCGCAGCGAACCAAAATTCTCAAATGATCAGAAAAGTAATTGATTTTGAAAATAAAAGTCACCGAAAATTAAAACCGCCTATAATCACCGAATTAAAACTATAAAAACCAAACAATTTCGCATGAAGTTAAATCATGGATTCATATCCAAACTACTGCAAGAAAAATAAGATATCCTAAGATTGTATTATATAGGAATAATATATATAAATACATATATTCGAAATATAAACTTCTCTTCAATCGGGAATGATATGCACTACATCCAAACTTTATGAACATACCACTACTACAACCAAGAAATACATATAAAACAAAACACACTAAAAAAATAAAAGGATGAATATAAACCATGAGGTGATTCTTATTAAATAGGAGAGTGAATAATAAATGTACCTTAAAATAAACACATAATTAGACGTGAATGATGGAGTACTAATTATAAAAGTCAAATATAACATAAATAAAGATGGAAAAATATTTATGGTTAAGATTAAAAATTAATATGATAAGAGTATGATGGTCAAATATACCATAAACTTAACCATATAAATCAAACGGTCAAGATTCATCAAGCATTTCGTATCAATGGTCAAAATTAAAAGGCGGGAAAATTATATTAGGAATGCAATGGTGTATTATATATTTATAGATAAAATGTAATGAACGAACTGTTATAGTTTAGAACTCTATTAATTATGCTGTAATGTATCAAATTTGTATTTGTGAAATTATTATTTAAATATTTGAATTTGAATATTATTCGTATAATAAATTGAATTATATTTATAAAATTATTTGAATATTGTTCGTATAATAAATTGAATTTGTATTTATAAAATTATTTGAATTTGAATATTATTTGTATAATAAATATGATTTGTATTTCGTTTCAAAAAAATATGATTTGTATTCGATATTATGGGATTCAATTCATATTTTGTATTTTTTGTATAATTTTTTTATAATAATCTATCTGTATTAATTTGAGTAATTGTTAGATCAATTTATAAATATATTAACATTTCTATAACTGGTTATCATTCACTTGATTAATCTTTTGTATTAAAACCTGTGTGAATTGTCAAATTGTAGGTCAAATCATTCCACCAAATTATAGTAAAAATATGAGTATTTATACAGAGAAATCATGAGATCAACTAGAATTATATTTTTACAGTGTATACAAACAAAAGACATACTTTATATAAATAACTCAAATGTCTAAAATTTGAGTATTTTTAAAATAAAAATAATTAAATTTGATATTATAACAATTTAAATAATAGAATATTTTGAAAAGGAGAGACTAATTTTCACATAATATATATATATATGATAAAATATATTCCAATATAATTTAAAGTTCAAATAACAAATACTCGTAACAAAATAATTTGGGGACTCGCCAGAGTGAAATTCTGTGCTGTTGATAAGAATGTAACAAATTTAATAGAAAATATTACACTATTGTATAAAAAAATTATATTAATAGTTTCAAGTTGTTCAATGGAAATGAGAATAAAATTGTATTTTTCTTCAATGCTCTTGAATATATTGGAGAAATAAATATCTTTACGTTGTTACATTATTACTGTTCCAATTTTTTAAAAAATGAGACAAAATAAATTTGTTGGAGGAGAAATGTTTGTAGAAGGAAAATATGTTAATCAAATTATTTAGGAGGAAAAATGTGTCATGATCATTTTTTATTTTCATTAACCATTTCCATTAAAGAATTTGTAATCAAGCGTCCCTTTAATACAATTATAATTTTATTATAATTATATTTTTATTTTTAATATAATATATGTGTAATATATTTTCTATATATATATTTATTTTTAAATTATATATAATATATGTTTTTTTAAATATAATTTATTTTTAATTATGAATATTTACTAAATCAAATTGAAAAAATATTTAATACAATAAATACTTAATCTTTAAATTTATGTATTTTCAGTTAAAAATATTTATTAAGTCAAATTAAAAATCGATTGGGATTATTATGTAGTATATGAGTGTCTGAGATAGTAAATACAATTAAATTAAGGCAAAAACTTGTATGAGACCGTCTCATCCATGAAATCGAATCACTTTTTAATAAATTGTTATCACTTTTTAACAATTTATGAAAAGTGATAACAATTTATGAAAAAGTGATATCAAATTATGAAAAAGTGATAATAATTTATTAAAAAGTGACTCCGTCTCATGTCCGTCTCATGCATGAGATGGTCTCACACAAGAGTGCCCTTTAAATTAAATATAATACACCGTAAATTTAGGTATTTCATTGATACTTGGTCAAATATTTGTTTCATTTATACTTGGTCAAAAAATAGTAAATATGTTAAAATTGATAAAAAATAATAAAATCATAATTTTTTTCAATTAACCCAAATTAAATTTACAAAAAAATGTTAAAATTGATTAAAAAAATAATAAAAATCGTGATTTATTTCAATTAACACAAATTAAAATTATAACTTATAAGTTTCATATTGAAATAAATATAATAAAATTGTAAAGAACACAACATTATTATAGAATACTAAAAATACTAGAATGAAAGAGAAATAAATATCCAATTTTAAAAATCTGAATTTTATTTAATAAATTTAAAAGAGAATACTAAATATGCTAATTGTTTAAACTCTAAAAATAAAAATGACTCAACCATTTTTTTCCCAATTTTGACAGATTTTTACAATTATGTCTGGTTATTCCCGATTCAACCTAAAAACGATTTTTTTAGATAATTGGATCGGTTTCATGACCATTTCAACCCGGTTCTAAAAAAGAGTGGATTTACTAATAAAATTTCAACTCCTATATATAGAAATTCACATTTTGTGTGAACGGTTAAAACAATTCCTTAGTATTTTTTACATATTCCAGCTTTCTAAGGCTTTCTAAATAACGCCGTACCTTTAATATTTTACATATTTCTACATGATTTTAATGATAAATGACAAAATGTATTTCAAGGCCTCGTTTGGTTTGTCTCTATTAGATAATACCCGAATCATAATACCTATATTTGTAATATTAGTCTATTTGTCAATATTTTGTTTGGTTTCAAAAAATTGAGTTAAATAATTAGTGATTAACTATTATTATTATGTTTGGTATGAAGTATTATAACTAGTATTAATTTATTTTAGATCAATTTGCCCTTCTTATAAATAAAAAAAAAAAAAAGAGAAGGATTTTTGGTATTTTATAATTTAATACATGTTAGTCAAATAATAAGTATTACAAATACCGACAAGACGTTGAATCTATAATCCAATATAATCGGTATTATTTAAAACGGGTCCATGCTTAATAACAAAATGCAAGTATAAGCTATACAACAAACCAAACAAGTGATAAAATAGTATTATGGATCAATACACCACTAATAAAGGAAACCAAACAAGACCCAAATATATTATGGAAAACAAATAAAATCAATAAACTTTATCATACTCATTAAAATTATAAAGGAATATAATTGAAAACCATCAAAATTACATATGATATTTTTTTAATATAATCATTAAAATTATGAATGAATTTAAAAGAAAACCATTAAAATTACATATGGTATTTTTTAAATATAATTATTAAAATTATAAACCCTAATTATAAGAAGTAGAGTCGGTGATATCATATTAATGTTCGTAGTATCAACAACAATTATTTTTACTATTTAAATTATATATATTTAATATAAAACATAAAATATTATAATATTTAAGTTTAAATTAGAATTAAATACGATCAGTACACTATTTGCGCACGTATTACGCCGAGGTACATTAGTTTTTTAGTGGCTTGCATTTGGACCAAAATACCCCTTTTGTTTTAAATCTTATTTTTCGGTTGTTGACTCTTCCTCTCTCATTCTCCCGATATTTCCTCTTTCACTCAAAGTATCTCTTTCCTTCCTCTCTCCTCTTTTTAAAATTCAAATTTCAAACTAAATATACATACCTATTTTTCCTTTACACAGTCACTTCTTAATTTATATACTCTTCCTAATTATCGCAACAAAAATTATCTAAAACAGAAATTATCGCAACAAAAAGACGAATAGCTATGCGGCTTACTCGTCCTCCCTCTACGCAGCCTAGCCAATTTGTTGGTAACAACAACATCCAACCGAGCAAAGACGCTCAACGATATCCTTTCTCTTCTTGGTAGAAATAAGCGCATCAATAACGGAGGAAAGACTACCTTGCTGTGGTGTTGGACTTGGCTGGTTTTTGTAAGTTATCTATTATCATCATTTCCACTTCTATGCTCTTTATACTCTTGTTTTCAATTTTTTTATTTTTGCTCAAGCATCAAGAATGTTCTTTTTATTTGTTCTTGCACCCATCACTTTCTTCGGTGGATGATATCACTCTTTTGACTAGAGATTTTTTTCTAAAATAAAAATGTTTTTTGGATTAAAATAAAAGTAACTATTCCTAAATATTTTTTGGTGTTTGTGCAAATATTTTTTTGTTATTGTGCAAATATTTTTACGGCATTGTGCAAATATTTTACATCATTGTGCAAATATTTTCCCTGTCATTGTGCAAATAATTTTCTACTATCGCTTGAATATTTTTTCCCTCTTGTGCAAATATATTTAAAAAATTTGACTGATAATTTATTTTTGATTCATGTTTTATTATTGTTCAAAATCTTTTTGTTATTGTGCAAATATATTTCACAATTGTGCAAGTGTTACTTTTGCAATAATCGTGGAGATTTGAAGAACAAGTGACATCGAGAATCGATATTTGAAGAAAAAATAGCAAGAATCGGATATTTGAAGGAAGAAGAAGAAGAAAATTCAGTGGAGTGTAGTTTTAGGAATTTGAATTTTGATTTTTTAGGGAGATTTTTGTTTTTAGTGTGATAGGATTTATATATTTGAATTTTGAAATGTAATTTTGGAATCTTGAAATTTGAAAATTGAAATTAAGGAGAATTTGAAGTAAATGGTATTGTTGACTTTTTGGGTCTTTTTTTTTTTTTTTTTGCACCTTTACGTAAGGTTTCACTTTACATGTACCTCAACGTAAATACCTCTAATATTTTGTACTGCGTATTCTTGACTCTTTAAATTATCAAGTAAACAAAATTTAAAGTATCAAATATTTAACCAAGAGTATTAAAAATTGAACAGTGTTCATATCATAAACATATTCTAATAAAACCTACTCATAAATTAAACCTTTTGCATTTCATTAAGTAAATAAAAATAATATAATTAGTAATTAATAATATGAAGATAATTTAATTAATTAATATAAACGAAATGCATAATAACAAAAATACGTTATAGGATGCAATCAATTCAAGAGAGTAAAAATAAAAAATAAGGGTCACTCTTTGTATGAGACTGCCTCATGCATGAGATCGAGTCACTTTTTCATAAATTGTTATCACTTTTTTAAAAAGTGATACAAATTAGTATAAAAGTGAATTTAGAAAAATTAAAAAAAAAAAAGAAAATAACAACTAAGGAAAAAATTATAAAAAATTAGAGATTCTTGAATAAAAGGGACTGGGTTCTGAAAAATATTATTGAAAAAAGAAAGGCTCAACATTTATATATAATGAAAATTAGGGGACTCGCTAGAGTAAAATTTTGTGTGGTCGATTAGAATGTAACAAATTTAATATAAAATATTACACCATTATATAAAAAAATTATATTAATAATTTCATATTAAATATCTTAATTCAATTATAATTTTATTATAGTTGTTGCAATTTAATGTAGTAGGGGTTATGTGTCTAAAAGTCTCGATCGGAGGACCCATCCCATTGAACTAGGAGACATTCTGGTGTCGGGTAGAGTGACTCGATCCTATTGAACTAGGAGACATTCCCGGTGTCGGGTAGAGTGACTCGATCCTATTGGTAGAGAAGGCCGACCGTACCAATCAGCGACTTGTCGATCCCATTACATGGATCGATCATTAAATGCAAGATTTAGGGCCTGTTGGTCATAATAAAAAGGATCTAGAATCTAAGAAAAACTTAGACTGAGCCTAAAAACCTTAATAATTCTCTGTGCGTAATTTATTGTTCTTTATTCGTATTAAATTCACGGGAAGCACTGAATGCTCAAATCAATATTTTTCAAGTCATCATACTGATAAAACCGGATATAATCATAGAGATTATCATGTACGGTTTTTATTTGAGTAACAACAAGTCATGTATTTTTATTTTTAATATAATATATGTGTATTATATTTTCTATTATATTTATTTTTAAATTATAAATAATATATGTTTTTTTAAATATAATTTATTTTTAATTATAAATATTTATTAATCAAATTGAAAAAAATATTTGATACAATAAATACTTAATCTTTAAATTTATGTATTTTTATTTATGAATATTCATTAAGTTCATTTAGGTGATTGAGATTGAAAATATAAATAAATTAAATCTAATACACCGTACATTTAGGTGTTTCATTTGTACTTAGTCAAATATATTTGTTTCATTGATACTTAGTCAAATATATTTGTTTCATTGATACTTAGTTAAATATTTGATACTCTTAATTATATATATTTGTTACTTTAAAGATTATATTTCAATTTTATCAAATTTTTGATACTCTTGATCAAATATCATTGATCCTAATTTTTGCCCGATGAGATTTTTAATACTCTTCATCATATATTTCATATTGATCTTTTTCAAAAGTGGTAACATCATGTTTATAATGTACATACAAACAAAAAGCATACTTTATAAATAACTCAAGTGTCTAGAATTTGAGTATTTTGAGATAAAAATAATTAAATTTAGGCAAAGTCTATCATAAACAAGAGTTTATGGTGAAACTTGATTTATTTTAAATAATGTCAGCTTGTAATAATTGAAGAATATTACATATATTACTAAGGAAAGTACCACTATGATAACCGAAATATATTAGTAAAGGGTATTAGTTAAAACTTGGTTTACGGTGAGACTAATTTTCAAATAATATGTATATATATGATAAGATATGTTTCAATATAATTTAAAATTCAAATATATCCGTTTTTATTTTAAATATATCTTTCTACAAATATACTAAGGCTCTATTTAGATGGAGTGAGTTTGAAATCAAGGGATTTAAGGATAATATACATGCATTCCCACAAACTAAAATGGAAAAAAGTTAAATGAATGAATTTGATTCACTTAAATATTAAACAAAAGTGGGAGAAGTGGGAGGATTTCAAATGACTAGGTTTTGTTGGGTATTTGAAATCCTTAGGTTTTGTTGGGTATTTGAAATCCTCTCACTTATAAGTAATATTTGTGTGAACCAAATCCATTCATTTAGTTTTTCTCCATTTTAATTTGTAAATATATGGTGTATTATTCTCAAATCCTTTTATTTAAAATGACCAAATGGAGCCTAAGTCTTTTTAATATATATTTATAGAAAGAAATATATATATTTTTTAAAAAACGATATATATCTGAGTCTGAGAGATTTACTCCATGAAATATGGCAGTCCATGTTATATATACAGTTACAATCTGTCAACATTTTCAGTTTCTGATTTAACCCTAGTCTCTCTCTCCTCTTTTCATTCTCCTGCCACCCTTCTCCGCCACTGCTGCCGCCGTCTGCTAGTAATCAGTTCCCTTTCAGTTCGAATTCTATAAGCCTGCACATTCTCTACGATGAATTAGCTCTGTTCTGCTAAATTTTCTCCGAATCAACCGGAGTTTTTTTACTGAATTTAATCGAATCAGGCCGTGTGAGTATTTTTTTCAGGTATACGTGTGGGGATGGACGGCAATGGAAGTAATGATGGTGACGATCAGCTTGTTGCACAGACTGAGGAGGTTACGGATGCCCCTCCGAAGTCTCCGTGGAAGACTTCTGGCGCTGCTTCTCCGGTGATGGGGGCTGATCCAGAGTCTTGGCCGGCTCTCTCCGGTGTACACCAGCGGCCCAAGATTACTGGAAGTGTCGGTTCGAAAGCCGCTAACCCGTCTCCTCCGCTCACACTAGCCAAGACTGGTGGTTGTGGTCATCCTCCTTCGCCTACTCCGCAGGTTGGGGCGGTATATGCTAGTTATTGTTGATTACTAGATTTTATTCTGTTTAATCATAATGCTTGTGAATGCAGTAGGTATTTATTAATATTGACATTCATGGTTTAAACTTATATATGCACGTATGTGTGTTTATGCTTTGGCTCCATATGTTATCAGGAATTAGGTAATTTTAATAATGGTGAGAATAAATCTAGGAACCTGAATATCAAGAGACAGCTAATACGTAATTCTTAAAGTTTTTTTTTTTGGAAAATCTAATAATTAAAGATTTAAGTTTTTATTGGGAATCTAATGGGTAAATATTTGAGTTTCTATTGGGAAAGAAAAGATTATACATGTTTTTGATGTGAATGTAAACTATTATGTTTTGAGTTTGGTACATTTGTAAGATTTTCGTTTTCTGTGTAGATGTCTCTATGTAGATTACTCCATTTGTTGCATCTTCAATTTTCTTGGCCATATTGATTGAAAGTCAAACGAAGAGAGTGATATATGTTAAGTGTATCTTTAAAAGCAAGTCAAGACAAATTGTTTTCGGATAAGGTGATATGGTGTCTCAGATTTGGAAATATGCACTTATTTTTCTAATTCAGAACATACTCTATTGAATTAGAAAAATTGACATGCAGAACACCCATAATGTACACCAATAGGAACATATATGTGTGTTCTGCGTGCCTATTTTTCAAATTCAATAGTATGTTCCAAGTTTGTATGTCAGTGCAGGGACAATAGTGGGATTATCTATTATGGTTGTTAATTGAATGCACTATTATAGGAACACATATAACACGACATAATAAAGCTACTATTCGTGGATATGAGCCTCTATGTTGTAAAGAAAAATAAATGCTCCCAAACGGACCTTAATTTGTGGACACTGCAAAAATGTTTTTACCATTATCCTAGTATTTTTAGATTTTCAACTAGCTAGCCATACTTAAGCTTACTTTGTCCTGGTTCTGCATGGGCGTTCTGAACCTAGGATATGGAATCCGCGATATGAGATTGCTCTGGCCTTGTTGGACCAATAGTAATGACTAATGGGTCGCGATGGGAAAGAATTCTGATCTTGGCAATGCAAATTTTTTAATGTTTCAAAAGAAACTTTTCACTTAGATGCAGTATCTCATATGCCATGGAGAAAGCTACATACAGTATTTTCTTATCTATTGTAATTCTGATGCAGGCTGCAATTAAAATGTTTATGAACATATTTAGCCAATTAGTGTGCATATTTATGTTTGAAATAGTGTAGCTTACCTGCCAATTCACTGACTTCCAGGTTACAGCTGAGCAACCGAAGGTCCATGGGCGTGGGAACTTTAAATATCATCGTAGGCCATATACTTCTAATCAAAATAAAATCGCCCCCAAGCAACGCCCAAATATTATACCTCCATATTCCGTTCCCTTACCTCAGTATCTGCCGACAATTAACTCAGCTTTTCCTACTGTGGTTCCCGTTTCGCCAACTTCTGCTACAGGATATGCCTATCAAATGACCCCCAGACCTTTTTTTTAGAGCTCATGCTCCACTGGCAGAAACTGGTACTGATCCTGCACAAGCATTTGGTGATCCTGCACGAGCATTTGGTGATCCTGCACAAGCATTTGTTTCACCAGCGAGTGTCCAGGAATACTACCAAAGCAATCCTTACTGGAATAATCTACAGCCTATCCAATTGCAACAAACTATGGGGCAAAGACCTTTCATGAGCACTCCAATTTATGGACCCACAGGCTTTGTTGATGGACAAATCTATCAAGGTATTTTATGCTGCTATATGAAAAGGATGTTATTTTTGTTGAACATTTTATTTTTGTGACTGACTCTCTTTCTGTTTCATTTCTTTTCTTCTTTCCTTTCCTCCTTTTCCCTGTTGTTTTTCTGTTCTTCAATGCGGACATATGCTAACAAGTTAATTTATGATACAGGGCCACCATTATCTAATTATTATCCTGCTGCTTCCACAAGCTTTGTTAGATTTCCTTATCCATCTTTTTAGTTCCACATCCTTTGAGCCCTGGAGTTCCCATGCCACCCTTTCCAGAAATAGTACTGAGAGCTAGCGTTGTAAAGCAAATCGAGTATTATTTCAGGTGAATTTTTAAATTGATTTCATGCCTCTTGGAATGTTTAGCTAACCACCAGGAAAAACTTGTTGTGATTGCAACTAAAATAATTAATGCACGTCTGCTTATTCTTGTGGCATCAACTATATCTTGTTAAGTTTGATGTCCATCTGTTAAGTGTGATTGGGATATTTTTTTATCAATTTTTCAGAGACTGGGAAAATATATCTTGGCTGGATAATGTTATATTAGTTATCTGTGTTGACTGGTACTTCTATCTATATAAATATGCCAATGTTTGTTTGCCTCGCATGTCTAACTTTTTAAGTCAGTAATTAGGACTTTTGATAACCAAGTACTGAACCTAACTACTTTGGTAGTGATAAGAATCTGAAGACGGATGATTTCTTGAAAAATTTGATGGACCACCAAGGCTGGGTTCCGATATCAAGTATCGCTGATTTTAACATGGTACTAATTTATCTCTTCTGTCTCTTGCACTTGACATTGTTCACCAAGATGAATGGTCTCTGCCTTGTTCATTATGATACTAAAGGTTTTCACTTTTTCTGGAATTCTGTGATTCAGATTAAACGATTGAATGTAGAGATATCATTTATATTAGATGCTTTGCTGGCTTCGGATACCATTGAAGTGCAGGTTAGAAACTTCACCTCATGGTATTCTCAATCAAAGTTTACTCCGTGGTCATTATATATAAAGTTCTTTTGTGTGCTTTTGTTACTAATTTTCACTTTGTGGCTTATGAATTCTCCCTTTATACGCTTTGGTTTCAATCCTGTAGGGTAACAAGGTCAGGAGACGCAATGAGTGGTTTAAGTGGATTGGAAATTCTGTGAACAATGATGTTCACAATGAAAATAAAGGAGAGGGTTTTAAAGGAACTACCAAACTACCTGTACCAAGTGGAAACTCTCTGGAACATCTGCCAACTTCAGATATTATGAAAATTCCCATCAACAAAAATACAGAGCAAAGAAAAAGAGTGAAGCAAAGGGAGTTAGTTCAAGAAATATTTATTCAGGCATGGAGTTGGGCTGTCAACCCAATAGGGACGTCATCAGTGAACCTGATAATGAATCAAATTTCCCAGCTACCTCAGAAGGAGCTGATTCGGTCAAGTTAATGAATCTTGAAAACTCTGCAAACAGAAAGCTTTTGATCTGGATGCGAAGAATTTGGATGACTCAACTAATGATTTTTCAAGCACATCTATGCTGGACGAAGAGCTGGAACTGGAGCGAAAAACGATAAGGAATGACCATTCTACTGCCGAAAGGTACTTCAGGTTTTTTCTGCTTGATTTACATGTGTCAACAATTGTAATCGATTTGTCCTCTGTCATGTAAAATTGCGTAAATGTCAAATATTTTTCACATTTAAAATTGATTGCGTTAGAAAGGTGGTGGGGTGTGGACCTGGATCTCAAGTATTTGGTAAGCATTATGTAACCAAATATCCTAAGTGCACGTTTAGTAGGGATTAAAAGTCCAAGAAATAGCGCTTTATGACTTTTTTCATTGTTTGGTAGATAGCACAAGAAATCTCGATGGCCGTTGGACAGTGCTGACCCGGTAATCATTTTCTTGCCAAACCACTGTTCCTCTTTGCACATCCAATCCGACCTTGCGCAGCGTATTCAATATACAGTTTCAACAGTAAACATGAAATGAGGAAAATGACGTTTTACCCTTCTCATTCTGAATTTTGCATCGCCATTACTGCAAATTTCCTTCATCATTCTAAAACCATTCTGGAAATTTGCTGTTCTTCAACATTGAGAAAGGCGTGACGTGGCTTCGTGAGGCGGAGAGATAGAGAGGCTGAGACGGAGGCACAAAGAGGAGGGGGAGTAATGAACGGTGGAGGTTGCGACACAGCTGCCTGCAGGATGCTGCGACACAGCTGCCTGCAGGATGCTGCTGTGGGTGGAGGCTCTGGCATGAGGGAGATAGAGGGTGAGAAGCAAATGGCGCAACTGTACGATTTCCATATCCGCGAAGATCTACAATATTGGAATGACAATTAATTTCTTTTTGCTCTTTTGGCTGCAATTTGTACCAAGAATTTCAGTTTTTCTTAATTGATTTTTTTTTTTTTGTTAATTTCACAAGCTCTTCTCTTGCTCTGCCTCTTATTTTATTTATTTGTTTCTTGCTTCCACAATCTCGTTGTTGCTCTGCCTTTAGTATCTACAGAGGTTCTTCATTGTTTTTTTTTCTTTCTAATTTCAGATTTGATTGGATCAAGTTCCTATTTTGTTTAGATTCTGTTTTGTGTTTCGATTTTGCTGGGGTTTCTTCTTAATTTTCTGAGTTTGGAATTCTCTGATCTGTTTCAGTTATAATTGGTAACCGAAGTTCGTTGGAAATGAGCAGATTCTTGGTTTGTTTCTAGCATTTTTCTCCAGTTTCGGCGCTGAATTGTTGTTAATTGCGTTTCTGGGTGATCAATTAGAATTTTTGGTAAATTGATGACCAATTATGTCAAATTGATACTTAATTGTTATAAATTTGACTTTTCTGAATTAATTAGTGTTTTTTTGGTGTTGATTCTTAAGAATTTGGTGAAAATTAAACTAGGTTTTTTTGATTAGGGATTTGCATAGGGTGGGCATAGAAGTGGGCTGGTAGTTGGGCAATATTGAAGGACAAAATAGCACTTTTTATTGTGTTATGAATTATATCTCCTTCCAACATATTTTTTAAAATTTATACGAATTTTATAAATCCTATTAAACAATCATATTCCTATCTTATCTTACCTTATCTTGGGGACCCCACAATATTTCTTGTCTCATCTTACTTAATCTCACCTCATCTCATCTCATCTCACCTTTCAGATGTGCCCTAAATTGACATAGTAAATCATCACCTGATAGCATCCAAGATGAGTTACAGTTATGTGTTAATCGATGCTCTTTTCCTTTATATGAGTAGCATTAATCTATAATGATTAATTATTACTGCTATTCCTGGTAAATATTCACCACTATATTCAGCTTTTCATGTTCGTAATCCTGTATGTAGCTAATATTTGTAGCATAACTTGGCGTGCTATGATTTGGTTGTCGTACAAATGCTAAACAATTTCTCTTTAATTACATCAAATTTATAATTACACTAAGATTTTGGGAATGAATAACTATAGTATTTTTGTATGCTATTTCTTCTGGTGAAAGTATTGACTGCTATTGGTCTAAAAGATCCTTGAGATCTTTGGGTTCCTTTGAATAGAAGTTCAAGTTATTTAGTTTCTATGTCAGACTACGTTTTCTTCCATTGGAGTGCCTTCCTTTTTCATATATAGTCGGACCAATAACATTTTGAAGAATTCTTCAAATCCAATCTCTCAATTATTGTGTTAATAATATTCGTTTAATGTCGGCCAACATGACTTGAGATCCAATATGAACCCTCATGTCATATGTTCACCATGTTTCCCGCTTCAATGTGAATATGTGACTAAAAATATGGCCTGCGTAAGTATGGCTTGCTGTAGTTATAGGAACAGTTTGGCCATCCATGATTTCAATTATAGACTCCTTGTCCATTTTACCCCCAGGGTTTTGGGTCTCAACTTTTGATTCAGGTATGCTGTCTTAATGTCTTGCATAAACTAATAATAAGATATGTCAGAATAGCATTGTTTCCCTTGCCTATGCCCTATTTCCATTGCATGTAAAATTTCTTTATTAGTGCTCAGTGCAGTATGACTTTATCTTTAAAATCAATGGATCATTGCAGGATTGATGACGAAGATGATAATCAAGCTGTTAAGAGGCTTGTGATTGTCACTCAGACTCAGGTATGACCAGAAGCCACTGTTAGGCGTGTTTAGACATGTCGTTAGCCTGGTCATAAAAGTCTGGAAATGTTAATGGTTTTGGTGATAATCTTGGATGTACTGTGAATATGCAATTTTATGACGCTCTAGAAATCTGTGATTCGGTTTGAAGTTTAGTTTGAAGATAGAAAAGATTGAGTCCCATATGGAATTAAATCTGTGAAAATTTTGGGTCCATGATTTTGGTTCCTTCTACAAACATTTTCATGTTTTTCTTTGTATACAATCATTTGTTTACTTAGGTATATTGGGGATTAGCTTAGCTTTAATGAGGGTGAGAGCTGACCTGAATTTGCGGGTTATTCTCACTTCAGTCATCAAGCTTAATGGAGTCAATCCATGTGGAGCATATCTCAGTTCTCTCATGTGAAATTTGTTATAAGCTTGAACCAATTACCAAATATACTGGACCTGGGTGCCTGGGCAAATATGAGATTAACATATATGTTGCGATTAGGGATGTAAATGAGATTCAATAAAAGCTTGCTTGAGCTCGTTTATTAAGGCTCATAGAATAAACGAACCAAACTCAAGCTCAACGATATTTGGTTCGTTAGCTCAAGATCAACTCGTATAAATTATAATTAATAATTTGACTTTAATGTATACTTTTTACACTTAATATTTATGATAAGATAAAAATATAATTAGATTAATTTTATTAGATGAAATTATAAAGTTCAGTAGATATAAATATATATTTTAATTTTCATAATGATGTGATGAATATTTTTATTTATTATTGATATTTATCAAGTTCGTTTAGACTCTCTGTTAATCTTGGAAAAGCTCAGGATGACAGGTACAAACATAATATTTGATAAATTAAGCTCAAGCTCGGGTTGGTTACATGCCTACTTGCCAGCGTCAGGTCTTGAAGCATCATGGAGGTGCTCCATTATGCATCTGGAAAGTTATAAAATGTGTTTGTTCACCCTGGAAAAGCCCTTGAGAATAGCTTGAAATCTTTCACTGCCAATGCCAAGAAATCAATTGGAGGACAGCCCAACAAGACGTGCTAAGAAAGCTTTGAAACCAGCTGGTAATTCAAAGTACTATTTGTGTAGGATTGTTTGGAACCGTCCGGTTGACGCTGTCTAAGATGTATATAAGAATGCAGTGACCAATTCTGAAGTAGTGGATGGTTCGACTTCAGAGGCTGAGGGTTATGAGTCAAGTTTTGAAAGGAGAATCGAATAACCCACCTTAGGCAATGGCTTTTAGTGGGCAGGATCGGTTTTTATTTTGCATGTCTTTTAGACTTGCTTTGGAATTTTATGGCGGAATTGAGCTTAGGGCTTGCTTTGTTATTTTTTGGACCACTTTTGGGTCTTGTTTTATTTGTTTTGATTGGTAGTTTGCTTTCAGACTTTATACCTTCGAGAGGTGATTTGATGAATATTTTAATTTATTATTTATCAAGTTTGTTTAGACTCTGTTAATCTTGGAAAAGCTCAAGATGACAGGAACCAAACATAATATTTGATAAATTAAGCTCGAGCTCGGGTCGGTTTGCATCCGTACTTGCCAGCATCAGGTCTTGAAGCGTCATGGAGGTGCTCCATTATGCATCTGGAAAGTTATAAAATGTCTTTGCTCACCCTGGAAAAACCCTTGAGAATAGCCTGAAATTTTTCCCTGCCAATGCCGAGAAATCAGTTGGAGGACAGCCTAACAAGACATGCTAAGAAAGCTTGAAACAAGCTAATAATTCAAAGTACTATTTATGTAGGAATGTTTGGAACCGTCTGGTCGAGGATGCTATCTAAGATGTATGTAAGAATGCGGTGACTAATTATGAAGTTGTGGATACATCAACTTCAGAGGCTGAGGGTTATGAGTCAGATTTCGAAAGGAGAATGGAATGACCCACCTTAGGCCTCGACTTATAGTGGGCAGGATCGGTTTTAATTTTTTCACCTTTTGCATATAGCTTGTTTTGCATGTCTTTTAGACTTGCTTTGGAATCATATGACTGAATTGAGCTTAGGGCTTGTTTTGTTATTTTTTGTGGACCACTTTTTGGGTCTTGTTTTATTGGTTTTGATTGGTAGTTTGCTTTCAGACTTTATACCTTCGAGAGTTGATTTGATGAATTTTAATTTATTATTGATATTTATCAAGTTCGTTTAGACTCTGTTAATCTTGGAATAGCTCAGGATGCCAGGAACCAACATAATATTTGATAAATTAAGCTCGAGCTTGGGTTGGTTACATCCGTACTTGCCAGCGCCAGGTCTTGAAGCGTCCTGGAGTGCTCCATTATGCATCTGGAAAGTTATAAAGTGTCTTTGCTCACTGTGGAAAAGCCCTTGAGAATAGCCTGAAAACTTTCACTGCCAATGCCGAGAAATCAATTGGAGGACAGCTTAGCAAGACATGCTAAAAGAGCTTGAAACCAGCTGGTAATTCAAAGTACTATTTACGTTGGAATGTTTGGAACCATCCGGTTGAGGACGCTATCTAAGAATGCGCTGACCAATTTTGAAGTGGTGGATAGTTCGACTTCAGAGGCTGAGGGTTATGAGTCAGGTTTCAAAAGGAGAATCGAATGACCCACCTTAGGCAACGACTTTTAATGGGTAGGATCGGTTTTTATTTTTCACTTTTTGCATAGCTTGTTTTGCATGTCTTTTAGACTTGCTTTGGAATTTTATGGCTGAATTGACCTTAGGGCTTGTTTTGTTATTTTTTGGACCATTTTGGGTCTTGTTTTGTTGGTTTTGATTGGTTGTTTGCTTTCAGACTTTATACCTTCGAGAGTTCGGGTGTAGCGCTCTCATTTTTACCCTTTTTCTATTCTCCTTTTATAATACTGCCATTATTAATCATTTGTTTTTGTCTATTGAGGGGCACTTAACAATTTTTAAAAACAAAATAAATAGTTTCTTGCCCTAAATGTCATTATGAAAGAAAGTAGGATCTTGGTTGACTATATATTGCCCTTGTTTTTGAATAATAAATTTCAATTTATAAGCAAGCCTGCATGTCCTACACGTTTATTTTGCTCTGTAAAATGGATCCAACATTTCAAACTATAACAATAGCATAATGTGTTTTTTGACACTGATAAATCATAGCTAGTAGGTATAGTTTCAATTACCTTTTGGTTTCGCCATAATGATTTTATGATAGTGATAGATATTATAGATCTATTTAGATTTGGTCTAGATTTGTTTTGATCAGTTTAGGATTAGTAGCAGATTTAAGATTTGTATAGATCCCTCGCTACCTCTATTTATTTGACGTTCTTCTTAGGGCTGGTATTATTCTGAAAACTTCTGGGATTAAGCTTGGGCAGTTTTTGCTTCTGCAATTCTGTGAACTCTGTTTCCGTTAATTATTTCTTTTAGGTTTACTTGAGCGCACCCCTTTACTCCATTTTATACCTCAGTAACATAGTTGAACTAGATAAAGGCTTAATTATATGATTTGGTGATCATTCATGGTGAACATCTTCTGTGAACTGTACTGTTTGTTGAACGCTACTAATCATAACTACAAACATGATTCCATTCTCAAATTATCTGTTGGATCTTCAACAAAACAATGCATGTCTTCACAATCTTTGGTTCCCCTTGATATCGAGTTTTTTTTTTTCTTTTGTTAGGGGATGGGGTTTATCTGAAATAAGTTAGGTTTCAATGTCAAGATTCTTTTACCTAAGTGTTTATGTGAAAGTTAAATTGGGATGAGTTATCAGTTTGATTGTTTAAATTAGCAAGTAACTAAATCTTTATGCTACAGAATATCCAAATCGAACAAATTGTCCAGGAGCATGTTTCTGCTATAAATGATGGTCTCTATTATTATGAGCAGGTTGATAGATTCATTGCCTTCGTTGCAGGATTTAAAATCAAAAAGGTCACTTACTACACATAATAAGCCTAGTACTGAAGGCATGGATGAAGGTAGTGGCGGAAATTCTGTGGGACAGATATCTGAACATCCGTCCAGCGACGCCTTTGGTTTTTCTTTGATTCTATACCCTCAGATAGTCATGGGTGAATGCCACAATATTCTATTCTTTAATATTTTTAGTAAATCTGTATGCGGGTGTAGACTTGAATTTTATTGAGGTTATTTGGACTTTTCATGATCAGGCCTTCAAAATTGGGTGCTTCACCTCAGTCCAATCTCTCAGGAAGCAGCCCACCGGTTAATTCAGGGCCAACATCATTTCCGCCATTTCAACATGCAAGCCATAAACTTCTCGAGGAAAATGGTTTCAAACAACAGATGTAAGTAGATCTATGTTAGAAGCAATCTTAGGCCATAAACGCATCTTTGTAGTGTTTAGTTCTGGAAGGGCATATTGCATATAAATTGCCTAGTTTGCTTGCATTCACAGTCTACCACAGACTTGACCATGCAACACAAGTAGTCTATAAATTTTTAACTGTCTAGTTAATTTCCTTCTGTCAGGTATAAGAAGTATAAAAAGCGCTGCCTTAGCAATCGAAAAAGATGGGCATTGGTTGCAGTGAGGTATCTTTGGAATATTGCTTTTGAACTCTAGAAAGAAGATTTATAATTTGTTTGAGGGATAGATGTAGCGGATGTTTTCCCATTTCATTTTATAGACTTGGTCATTAAATGCTTAAAAGGATGGATTTAAGGTTGGCTGCGAGGGGGCGGTCACTCCCCTTGGGTTTTTTGTAACTTCCACTATATATTTAAGAATCTTGTTATTTAGACTTTTAATTTAAAAGGGTTCGCCCCCTCTGACTTTTGACTATGCATGATATTATCATGCAATGGTTTTCACCCCCTTAAATTGAAATCCTAGATCCGTCAGCTTAATCTGTCTGATCTGCTTGACTTTGCACGGAGTAGGTGTAATTTCTCATTTTGTGCTCATGTTTTGATGCAAATCACCTCTTCTTTACTTGCAGATGAACACTTTGTACAAGTTTTGGTGTTACTCCTTAAGGAACATATTTGTCCCTTCCATGTATGATGAATTCCGGAATCTGGCCCTAGAAGATGCTGCTGCTAGTTACAATTATGGAACAGAGTGCCTTTTCATGTTCTATAGGTAAAATTTTTAGGCTATAATTTATCAGATTCCAACATAAATAGCATAAATAGCCCCCTCTTTTTTTTTCCTTTTCTCAACATAATCAACTCCTCATACGCTTTCTCTTCAGTTATGGTTTAGAGAAGGAGTTTAAAGAGGATCTCTATGAGGACTTCGAAAAGTTGACACTTCAATTCTTTGAAAAAGGGAACCTCTATGGCCTCGAAAAGTATTGGTAATTGTTACCTCTCTAAATTCTAACTCCTTAGCTTTTTCAGATTTCCTTCTCACTAATTTGGTGGTTGCTGTTTGCCAAACTATAACTAACCTACAAACTATTTTTTTGTGATTATAATACCTCAATCAAGGAGGTATTTTAAATTTCAAACAGAACAAGATAATTTTATAACTAAGTCAAACCTGAAGGGGAGTTTCTAATTTGCTCTGTAAATGATTGGGCGCCGAATGTATTCCAGAAAGAAAAAAATTGGTCAGTTAATTCCAGTTAACCTAGTTTTGGACGTTGCTTGTAAAATTAGATTTCTGAGTAGTCTATGTTATGTGACTGTTTGTGATCCTTGCTATGAGTTACATAGGATAATTCAGGTTAGGTGGTGTTGTTTGGGTCGAGAATTTACTCTGAACTACAATGTTATGTGAAAACACATCACATGTTATACACGTCATATTTATATGTGCACGAAATATCATGTGGATATTTGGCTGAGAAATCACTTTGATGAGGCTTATCGTATGCTGAAACAGCCTTGTTGGTATCATCTTTCCACTCTCATTTTCATGTGGGTCTATTTAGCAATAGCAACAACTTCAGACTGTTATTCTGCTCTCCTTGCTGGTAGCCAATGATGTTGGTTAGAGATCTTCTCAGTACTAAATGATTTTTGGTTTTTGAGGAGAGTTCTTGTTTCTTGCTATTCCTGATGTGTGTGTGTGTGTGTTTTGTAGGGGTGGTGGAGGTGGGCTTCATTCCTTTCTATTCTTTTAAATGATGTGTTTTATTCTCAGATGTCGTTGCCTCCATTTCATGCAAGATAGCAAATACCACCTGTTTATGAATGTTGGAATGAGACTGTTAGGTTGTGTACGGATTGAAGGGATTTGAGGATGGATTTTGAAATCTATGAACTGCAAATCCACAAGAGGTGTTTGTTTATGGATTGGAGTGGATTTCGAATCCCGTATGTGAATTTGGTGAATAGCAAAAAGGTTTGTTTAGATTTTGTATATGTTTGAGAGTGTAGATTTTGTAGGATTTGGTAGGGAGAATTATGAAAATATTGCGTAAAGTACAAATGAGGAGAGAGAGAGTGTGTGTTGAGTTGGGTAGATATTAATTATTAAAGAGTGGAGATAAATGATTGCTAGTGTATTGAAAGTTGTGTTTGAAAAAGTAAAATATGTGTATTTTAGGATAGAAATTTTAGGCTACATTCGGATGAAGTGAATTTGAAATCAAAGGATTTGAGGATAATATAACATGCATTTTCACAAATTAAAATGGAGAAAAGCTAAATTAATGGATTTGATTCATTTAAAAATTAAACACAAGTGGGAGAAGTGAGAGGATTTCAAATGACTAGGTTTTGTTGGGTATTTGAAATCCTTCCACTTATAAGTAATATTTGTGTGAACCAAATTCATTAATTTAGTTTTTCTCCATTTTGATTTGTAAATATATGGTGTATTATCCGCAAATCCCTTGATTTCAAATGACTCTATCCAAATGGAGCCTTAGAGAATTTGAATTCCTATACCAAAATCCGAAAAAACAAAGGGGAATATGGATTTGAAACAAAAATGTGGGGTGTGGGGCTAGAAACAAACACCCCCTTGGTGTTGATTGATATCAAGTGATTAGTAATCTTTCATTTCGAAACATTTTTCGACTGATATCAAGTGATTAGTAATCCACTACTCACATTCTTTTCCGGTTTGTACCCCTCACCCCACCATATTGCTTTCCTATAATGTTTATTCTTACTTCACAGGGCATTTCACCATTTTCGAGAGCCGACGGAGGCGCCACTGAAGAAGCATCCTGAATTGGAAAGACTGCTCAGAGAAGAATATCGTAGTTTGGACGACTTCAAACGAGCCAAAGCTAAATATGCTACCCTAAACGTGGACAAGGACAACCGTTAGGTCATTGGTCGACCCGGCTTTCCCAGTTGCAATTAACTGAGTAAGTCCCAAATTTTGGAAAGAGAAATCTAACAGTCTATAGAGGTAGCTGGTGATCCATTTCTTTTGGTATATGAGAATGTTTTCTTGTACATACTTCATCCACCGGATACTCGTATCGCCCCGTCGAGCTTTAAAATTCCGGTGTGTTTTCTTTCTCTCTCTCTCTGCCCCTCCCCGACCCCCTCTCTCTCTCATCTTGATTCTGTCTACTGGATTGATGAGTCTTTTCACTTGTCTTTGCCATTCTTACCTGTATATAAGAGAATGAAGTTTTTTTAGATAGATAATAAGGACGTTGAAATTGTACATGGAATTGGTGAGATTGCTGGTCCATTATTTCTCACTTCATTTTAGAATTTTACCTTTTTTTTTTTTTTTGTGGTGATTGTCTTTGTCATTAAATGCTAGAATTATGCTAATCCTATGCTGATCTGATACAAATAATATGTAATCCCCATTCTCTATTAAATTAAAATGGGTGTTTTAATATTAATAATCTATTTTCATATTTAGTCAAGGTGTGTCTCCACATTTTTCATTCTTTCTATATCTCCCTCCCTACTTTTATTTTTTAAATATCTACATCATTTCATTTCACATTTAATGTTATATTTTTAAATTTGCAAAAATATAAAAGGATAATTTAATAGAGAAGGGAGGGAATAAGTTTTTATTTTTTGGGATTATAGCCGATAGGGGTGTAAAAGGATTGATTTGAGTTTGTTTGTGCTGGTTACTTGTTAAAAGTATGAGAAAAATTAATTTGTGTATTAGAAAAATAGAAAGTATTTTGAGAAAAAAATAGGTATTATAAATTATGATTGAGGTGGAGTTCAAAAATTATCTCTAAAGTCTTTAACAGATGAAAATTTATTTAGGTTTAGTTTTATGACTGAAGATTTTTCATTGAGACATTCTCTTACAAGTTTACAATTAAAGCAAAAATCTATGTGAGCTCGTGTTTCTTTATATAAAGTATCATGATAAAATCAAATATTTTTTAAACAGTGCAATTTTTATAAACAATAGTGATATATACAAACACAAAAATTACACTAGGAAAAAAACAAATTCACAAGAAAATTTACTTTTAAAATTAATGGCATAATGACACAATGGATCTTTAGGTCCATTAAACTATAAATTTTTATTTCGAAAGGTTATTAAACTATTTATTTGTTTGAAAAGTCCTTAAAGTATTATATTGTTGTTTCACGCAGTCCTCAAGATAGAAATTGAAGAGATTTTGCTGAGTCATCTTAACGATTCTGTTAAATTTTAATACATATTTATACTAGGAGCAATTTATTGTGAGATAGTTTCATATAAAATCGATAAAAATTTTATGAAATAATCCAATCAAAAAATTCAACTTGAATTAGTATATGAATGAATTATATTTAATTTTTGCTCGACACGAGTTTTAATGTAAGAGTTGTTTAATCATATTACATTTAATAAAATTATTATTATTTTTTTATCGGTAAATGTTAGTATTGTTAGTAGTTAGTTCACCAAACACTCCAAGAAATTCTCCAAGACCACCTTATAACTCCAAATTCGTTCTTAAAGGGAATCGAACCCGAGACTCCCACTAAAGTGAGATTTTGATAAAAAAAAGTAAAAATAGTGAGTTATTTCCTTTTATGGTGTGAAAAATTTATTGTGGGATAGGGAAAGTATTATTCAAAGTAAAAACGTTGAGAGATTTATATTTTTCCATTCATATAAAAGACTAAATAAAAAGAAATTATTTATACAATTTTAGTTTCTAAAATCTGGCATATTTGTCCCTATATTAATTTATTGATGAGTAGGCATCTATAAGATTAATTATTTAATTTAAATTTAGAACATTTTTCCTGACATGAAGTAATACAGAGTTTGAAATTCATGAAAAAGTGTACGATGGATTCTTAAATTTCTTTGGAAGAGTATTTTGTAAATCAATTTTATACATAAAATGGAATCCCATTTTAATATTTAAGTCATGTTTTTAAATATGATTGTACTAATCCCTTTCAAAAAAATATGATTGTACTTATAAATTCATGAGTCATATAATATAATTAGGGATGGAGGAAATACCGAAAATACCGATATACCGACGTTACCGTGCGAAAAATACCGAATTTGCGGTATACCGAAAATTTCGATGCGGTATCGGTATAGGATTTTAAAATTTTCGGTATTTCGGTATATACCGAAATACCGAAATATTTTCGGTATTTCGGTATTTCGTATATCTTATATCAGTAAATATTTCTTTAAAATAATTATTTAATTAATTTGTTTATAATTTAAATAATATAATAAAGAAATGTACAATAATATTTTTTTAATTAATTGTTCGGTATGAACGGTAAATCGGTATGATTCGGTGTGGACGGTATAATCGGTATGGTCGGTATAGTCGGTATGATTCGGTATGGGCCAGTGCAGAAGGTATACTTGAAAAATCGGTACGGTATGCGGTATGAATTTTTAATACCGAAATTTGATGCATTATCGGTATGTATTTTATAAATACCGAAATTTCGGTACGGTATACGGTATTTTCGGTATACCGTACCGATCCATCCGTAAATATAATTTCATCTATCCCGCAAGTATTTTTATACTTTTTTTGTTCGTCCCAAAATAATTTTTATAACCTTAAAATGTAAAACTTTAAAAATTCCACCCTCAACATACCTCTTTTAAATGACAAAAATTTGTGTGAGTGTTTCACCGTAAAATTATTGTGAGATCAATATTATATTTTAATTTAATGTATACTCCCTCTGTCCAATAGAACCTTTAATATTCTTAAAATGAAAAATCTTTCATAAATTCTACCCTCACAATATTCTCATTTTTACACAAAATATCATTATTTTTGGATCCATACATACACACAATCTAACTCACTTCCCTATTTTATACATAAAAATTTACAAAATTACCAATCAAATTCCTATTCATTCTCACTTTCTTAATGTGTGTCCTCCCTCCTATGAAAGGCTCTATGAGACAGAGAGAGTATCCCTTTTAGAGCCCTCCCTTAAAATGATACAATTGCATAATTTTCTTGATAAGTATACAATTTATTTAATGTAAAGTGTACCATTTTTCAATTTTTTTCTTAAAATGATACTCCCTCTGTCCCATAATAACTTGCAAAATTTTCTTATTTGAACGTCCCAAAATAACTTGTACACCCTAAAAATAGAAACCTCACTATAAACTCTACCCTCACATGATTCACAATATTACACAAAATGTCTTTATTTTTGCCCCACACATACGCACAATCCAACTTATTTATTACTTTATACATAAAATTTACAAAATTCCTTAAAACTCAAATCATTGCTTTACTTTTTATTTTGTGTGCCCACAAAATGGTGCAAGTATTTATGGGACGGAGGGAGAGTGATAATATTTTTCTATTGAAAAGTGATATCCATTATGAGACGATCTCACACAATACTTACTACTTTTAAATTATCTCTATTATCACATACTTTGTGTTCACCAAACACACCCTCCGGCTAGCTTATGAAGAAATAAATAAATACACTGTCTAACAAGGGACCTTCCCTTGGAATTTTTCACCAAGCACTCAAACACTCTAAGAAATTCTCCAAGACCACCTTATAACTCCTTCTCCAATACCACCTTATAACTCCAAATTCATTCCCAATGGGAATCGAACCCGAACTCCCACTCTCCAAGAGCACTTTATAACTCCAAATTCATTCTCAATAGGAATCGAACCCGAAACTTCCACTAAAGTGAAGAGCTCGATGGCAGTGGGCTAAGCCACCGATTACATATTATTTTATCATTGAGTTTATCCCTTTCTAAAATTTATAAGAAATTTATATCAATGAAATGCAAAGGATCCATTTTCCGAGAGGCCTATTCGCCTCACGAAAACCGAGGTATTCAAATCTTTTATTGCATCGTTGATGACCTTAAAACTTTTCTATGGATTATAGATATCAGAAAAATGTGTGTTCTGCTCCTTGTTGATAACTGTTTAGCAAAATATTTTATCTCAAAATAAGTGTTTCATTATATTCATTTATATAAATCAATTTTTTTATTTATTAGTGTATCAAAAGATACTTATACTCTTATTTAATACATTTAAGGTGATCATTTTCTTAAATTTATTAGGGGCTATTTAGAATAAATAGAGCAAATTTGCTTTGATTTCTATAGAGTGACACTTACAAAGAGATAAGAGTTTGGATAAAATATGACACTTATTTTGAGACGGAAAGTATAGAATTAGTATAGTGACCGTGTGTTATAGGATCTCTAAAAAGTTAATAGTTATATATATATAATTTTTTGAAGCATAGTTATATATAATTAAAAATACTAAATTGTGTATTATAAATTCACATTGAATTATTAGTGTATATATATATATATATACACGCGCGCGCATTAGTATAATTTATGTATAGTGATTTTCACGTAATAAAATAATGACATATAAATTTAAAAAGTGAAAGATAAATAAAGTGTATTTGTTTATTTGAATAATTCAACAGTTAATTTTTTTCGAGATCTATGTTGCATACTTTAATTACTATTTTAATTATAAAAACAATCCTAAATCATCTTCAACATCGAAATCAAGTGCTTGAACTAAAGAACCTCAATCTTCTTTAAATTGAAATTTGAAACTAAAATACAAAAGAAAAAAAAATCGAGGAAGAATAATTTGAGTGAGTCAAATGAACAATGCTAAATAAAAATAATAAGTTGTGTGATAAAGAACTTTTAATTTTTAAATCTTACAAATACAAAAAGTTATCAAAGAATATAGTGAAATTAATAGAGAAAACGAAGTTCATATATATGAGGAAATTTTTTTAAAAAAATAATGATGAATTTGTTTATTTCTTTCGACAGGGAGACAAAATATTTATGGGAAAAGAAAAAAACTAAAATGACAAAAAAAAAAAAGGAGTTTGCAAGAAAATCTTTGACTATTAGTTAATTGCTGGAAATCAATTGTCAATTATTAGAAATAATGTGTTGATTTTAAGGGATTAAATTTGTCAAATTTCCTCTTATAATATTTATTTCCTTTCTCAGAATATTTGTTACCTTTCTTGAGTTCTTTTTTTTTTTTTTTTAAAAAAAAATTAAAACTAATAATACTTATGATTGTCAATACTCATTATATTTTGTACATATCATTCCAATTAATTTAAATCAACTTAATATTCTAATGACACTTGAAAAGCATTTTTTTAAAAATACGATACATAATCCAATTTAATCTCAAAACGACACATATATAAGCATGGGATTAGCTATTTTATGCAGCATGACAGAAAGTAAAAGAAGATTCACCAGGCACATATATATCCTCTTGCTTAACCTTGCACCAATAATTCTTGAAATGAAAACTCAAAAAAAAAAAAAAAAAAAAAAAAAAAAAAGAAAAAAGAAAAAAAGAGATTAATTCAAAAACACACATAAGATATATAGTGTTCATCAATTCTACTGGAAATTAAGAGAAAAAAAAAAACATAGTTATTATCATCACTAATTCGATCAATCCTCCTCTTCTTCCTCCTCTTCCTCGGGCATCATGTTGAGATCGAACCCGATCACAACTTTTCCACTTCGATTATTGTAATCATTCTCGTCGTCATCCGCAATACTGAGCTTAAGCTTGGTGTGACTAGACCTATGCCCCCTAGGGCTTGATAGGTAGAAAAACCCTTATTACACAAATCACACACGTGTTTCTCACTTTTCATGTGCTTTAAAACCTCCACCGCCGTTTTAACACGTTCATCATCTGAATCCTCGTACTTGCCTTCATCCCCAATCGGGCCCACGTCACGGCCCGGTCTAGCCTTCTTCAAGGGCCCGTTGCCCACCATCTTCACAATTTCCTGTACGGATGCCAGCGCATTGTTTTCCTCGGAAGCCCGAATGAGGGTCCCGAGGGGGCCGCGACCTCTCTTGATCCCCTGGAGGCCAGCTCTTCAGCATCGCGGCCCGGGGACCCAGAATCGTCGTCCTCGGACGACGTCGGAGGTGAGGATGGAGCCAGAGGAGGAGGAGGCTCCATCCCCGGTAGCACCTCTCCGGATGGCACCTCATGTGCCCGAACAAGGATTTCTCCGACCGGAAACCCTTCCCGCAGATTTTGCACGTGATCTCCCCGTCCGGAGGATTTGAAGGGTCGTTTCGTCTTCGGATTGAGCTTCCTGTCGGAGTAATCCTTGTTAGCTTGCACATGAGCGCTGCTCATGTGGCCTCCAAGAGCTTTGCCGGAGGCAAAACCCTTGTTGCACTCCTTGCGTAAGTGCTTCTTTTCTTGAGGCTGAGGGGGAGGCGGCTGCGCACCAGCCGCGTCCACCTCCGTCTTCATGCTCAGCTTGAGCTTCACTAGGATCTTCCGGGTCGAGTGAAGATCCGGTGAAGCCATAGCTGGAGCTTCTTCGTCCTCCGAAATCGGTTCAATCTCTTCGTCTCTCCGATCCATGGCTGCAGCAGCTCTGAAAGAAAGAAATTAAAGGGGTGCTGAATATTAGAAATCAATATTAATCAAAATCTTGAACGAGATTTTCTTGATGTTGTGCAAATTAAATAAGAGAGAGAGGGAGGGGATATATATGGGTTATGAAATTAAAACCCTAAAGAATGCAGAAGGACAAAGACTAAATAAAAGAAATTATCTATGGAAAGTGGTTAATATTTTTTTTGAGTGGGATGAAAATATAATTAAAATGGTGCCATTTAATTAATTAATCGGACGCAAAGGAGATCAATCGACAATATATAATCAATTGAGTCGAAAAATTTGGAAATTAACTTCAACTCATACTCAACTCTAATCTCAATTCTCAATGCCATATATATTACAAAATCTTGGGGAAATATCATATACCACCTTCCTCCCACAAAGGCAAAAGCTTTAATAAGAAGGACGTCACATAAATTAAGAAAATCGAAAAAAACTAGTAATAGAAAATTTGGAAGACAGACGAAAAAAATGTGAAAAATATTTCGGGGAAAAAAATATTTTTGTGAGCTAACAAGAGGCTCTTGTGCATGGACTCTTAGCTGCGTAGACTGATCTGTCTGTTATTTCTGTATTCTTTTAAGAAAATATTTGTTCTATATTGGGGTGGGTGAGGGTGTGGGGGGGTGGAAGAAGGAAGAAATTACCCTGGTTTCTTTCTTGTGATTATATTGGTATAAGGAAAGTCTTGCGATGTTAATTACCATAAAGATCTCTTATTTTGTGGGCCCACATCCCTAATTGTGATTTTTATATTAATAAAAATTGATTTTGTGGGCCCCGCGTGCTTTATTCCGAGAATATATATATATATATATATATATATATATATATATATATATATATATATATATATATTTCATTATTTTTAAATAAAGGAGGGATCTGAATTGAATGTATATATCTACACAAGTTTTTATTAATTTTTCATTTTGACAAATTAATTTTGACTACTTTACAAAGGAGTGTATCTCTTATTTTAAGTGGGGGCTTTCGTGAGGTAAAACTTTAATTAGTATTTTTAACTCATTTTCATTCCCTCCTCCCCACAAAGAATTAATTTTGATACATGTTTCGTTTTGTTTAATATATTTTATGTTAAAAATTTATCTTGAATTTTAATCCGTAAAGATTTATGTATTATTAAAGTTGATATATTTGGATAATATAAATATATTATCATTATTTGGAAGATATTACTCCTTCCGTTATAATTTATATTGCTCAAAACTAAATGACACGGGTTTTGATAAAAATGTTGTTTATTAGTATTAAAATGTGTAAATTGAATGATAAATGAGTCTTTTCAATTATTTGAAGTAAATAATTGAGTGAGGGTGATTTAATTATAGTGGAGAATTGAGTGACATGAAATGTAAAGAAAAGATGTTTGTAGGAGTTTAGTTTGAGAGAATATGATTGTTTTTTTTTTTTTTTTTTTTAGGTATGAAAAAATAAAATTGTAACTTCTATTTTTGAATTTGAACAATTTAAATTGTAACAGAGAGAGAGAGTATATCATATAATATAATGAATCTGAGATTAGAAACTATATGAATTTTGTTTAGATTAAATCAATTTTTCATAATATATTATATTTGAATATATGATTAGTTATTAGTTAAATCAATTGCTAAAAAATATTAATATACAAATATTTAAAATATAAATAATTTTTATTTATACTCCCTCCATCCAATAAAAAGATTTCATAGGAGGCAATGAACACACTTTATGAAAGAAGAGTAATGATAGGGTTTTGAGGGATAATTTTGTAAATTTTTATGTATAAAGTAAAAAAAATATTGGGTAGTATGTATGTGTGAATCAAAAAGTAATGACATTTTGTGTAAATTAGTGGAAATTGTGAGAGTGAGGTTAGAGTTTTCCATTTTAAGGATGTGAAACTTATAGTGAGACGAACGAAAAATAAAAATGTGAAAGATTTTATGGAAAGAAGAGAGTATATGAAAGGGGGAATAAAAAAATATTCAGTGCTTGATTAGATTTAAGTTGTCTCTTGATTTGATTAATGAATTGCAAATTCATAATTACAATTCTCTATGCTTAAATGAATTAAATGTATTAAATATTATACTAAATGGTACTCCATCCGTCTCATACTCGTGATATTTGTTAAAAAGATCCGTCTCATACTCGTTGCATCATTTTCTTAAATGATAATAAAATAACTTTTTCACTTTTATCTCTCCCCTCAAACACTATAATATTACACCATATATATGTCACTATTTTTCCACACTAATCCAATTTAATACTATTAAACAACTCTCTTATTAAAGTTGAAAAGACTACCCTACCTCCATAAAAAAATAACTTATATTATTAAATAATTCTTACATTAAAATTTGTGTCAAATAGTAAATATAACCACCGAGTATGGGACGGAGGGAGTATCACTTAAGTTGTTGAAAGGTATTAATAATAAAGAGTGTCGCTTAAATTACTTAAAGATATTAGTCATGATAATAAATGACATTACTTTTTTTTGACAAGGATAAATGACACTACTTAAATTATGTGAAAGATGTTAATTGCAATATTATGATTACAATTTTCTAATGATAGGATAAAAATAGCCTAATTACGAGATAGGTTAAAAAATTTAAAAAATTAAACACAAGCCCAAAAATATTTAAATAGATGAACAAAAATATTTGAACATGATTTTATTTGTAATTTTGGATTTTTCTTGAACCTTTTTGTATTTTTTTCCCTTTTCTTCTAATTATGCTTAATTGTTTGGATTGATTTTAATGATCTATAAACAATGTTTGGATTTTAATTTGGAATACAATGTATTATGATTATAATTTTTATTAAAACTTATTTTTTGAAAATAATTTCTCGTAACCTATTATTGGTTCGTTTAGCCCGCGACCCACTAACGTTAAAATTAGCTAGAATCAAATGAATTTTATTTTACGTGCAGACAATGCTCAACCAAAGGGTCAATAAGGCCCAAACCAACCCCCATATATTTTCATTCTAGTTGACACCATTGCTATGAAAAAAATTAGAGTTTAAATTTTGTTGCTGTATATTTGTCATTTTAACTGTTTTTCTTAATTTCTTAAATATTTTTCTTCATCTCATTCTTTTAATTCTATAATTATCGTTCATATATTTCATGTACCCTAAATCATTATTTTCTGTAATTGATTAAGGATAAAATGTCTAAATTCTATGTTCCTTAATTTTATTATAAATTTCTAAGAAGACATTTATTGCAAAACAAAGATAGTACTTAAGTACAACCTTTTATTTTTATTTTTTAAAAAGTTAATCTTATGGTAAGATTATCACAATAACTCATAATTAGTAGGGGCGTCAATTTTGAATTTGACACGATAACATGATGAAGGATAATAATGCTTGAGCTTATTGTGCTCGTATTGTTATCGAGTTGACACGCTAAAGACACATAATTTTTGTGTTGTGTTCGTGTCAATCCGTGTTAAATTGAAAAAGAAATCTGATTGTATATATTACTTGGTATTTTATAATTTTATTAGAGATTTTTTTATCATGTTTTATTATGACATATCGTGTCGTGTCAAATATTATATTTCCTCGTCCCGAGAATGTTTTCACACTTTTATTTTTCGTCCTTCCCAAAATAATTTCTAAATTCCATATAAAAACTAAACTACAAAAAAAAACATCAATAATTAGGGAATTATGAATTAGATAAACAACTTATGAATCTTGGGCGACATTCATTAATTATTTGCTTCTTAATATTTCACTCTTAAATTAACCTAAAAACGTGGAATATAAACCTATTTTTAGATGGGTGGCATGTGATTAATTAATTTTGGAGCAACAACTTATATGAGATGATTCTCATTACATGTATATTATATGTAGAGATGGCTTCTAGAGAGAGAGTTTTTAAGAGAGTGTGAGAGAGAATGCGAGAGAGGGTGAGGTTGGGTTCAAGGGTAGTTCTCCCGATTTCGAGTGGCACACAGTAAGGCGTAAAAGATACCGTAGGCACCCTAAGCTTAGAGTCGGCGATTGATCGGCGGTTAGAAAAGTGGATTGGAACGAGGGGTATGGAACTTATCCAATGGAACAGTGACTTTTTTCTTCAAGAATTTTCCTACGTCTTGCACTATTAGATCTTTGAGAGATCTTCAGGAAGATTGAGGTGGTTAGAGACATTTTTATCCCAAATAAGGTAGGACGAGATGGTTTAAGATACGGCTTTGTGCGTTTTGGAGGAAACATTGACATTGGCAAAGTGGAGAAGATGTTGAACAACACCGGATTGGTTCTTTTAAGATAAGAGTAAATATGTCAAAGTTCAATAGAGGTCCAGAGAGAGATTCTAAGAGTGGAGAAGGCATTGCCCATGCACCTTTCGACAAGCTTAAAGAATAGAGGACAAAACTTACGGGGATGTTATTGCGGGAAGAAATAACCTTAGTGGGAATGAACACCAACCAAAAGACCTTGTCGAATAGGAATGTTCTTGGCCTTAGCTATTCATCGGATCCTAGGGATAAATATAGGCTACGTAACTACTACTCTGGGAGCACGAAGGACAATTTCACATGGTGCAGGTGGGTAGTTTGGTTAAAGAGCTTTGTGGTGAATCAATCAAAGCCTCATATATGGGTGGAAATTTTGTGCTATTCCAAGCGGTCGATCAGGAAGAAGATTCAATTGGAGGCGTTACATGGTTTTCTTGAGTGGTTCGATTTTATCGGCACTGGATGTAAATGACGTTAATTGTCGTAGGTTGGTTTGGACAAAATGGTATGGGATACCATTGCACGCTTGGTATAAAAATTTCCTCGATCTTGTGTCGTCAAGTTTGGTACAGAGTTTGAAGATTGATGCGAGACATTGCACAAAAGGAGAACCTTCAATTTGCGGGGTCTTAATTCACACCTCATATCAAAAATTATCAAGAAAGGCAATTCCTGCTAAAATTGATGGTTTGGATTTTCAGATTAGGGTTTTAGAGGAGGAAGAAGTGGAATCCCTTAACGTGGAAGAGATAGGTGGGAATTTTGGGGAAGAAGATGAAGTTATATCGGAGTCAAATTTTTTGGGCTCACAAACTATAGTGCGAAACTTCACCGGAAAATTCGTCGGTGATGGGAAGAACGATGCAAGGGACGTCTTTTCGGCTCCCAATCCTAGTGGCTGTTTTGAATTCGGAGCGAGGATCGAGGTACGCAGCCATGCAAACCTTGTGGGGCCGGGGAAGCTTCGAAAATTCAATTTCTCTAAAAAAGTTTCGAATAAGGCGGTTGGGCCCTCAATAAATAAAGTAGGCTGAGACGTGGTAAATGGAGTTTTGGGCCCTGGTCAATTGGGCCGGGATAAGAAATATTTCAAATATTAATTTTGAGTCCATGATCGAATTTCCTCCTCTTAGTGGGCCTAATAACCTGGCCCAACGTGGGAACTTTTCAAAGCGAGAATATTACGAGTAAAAAAATTCACCCCATTTTGCGGTGGTTAGCTCGAAGTGCGTGACAAACACACTTGCACAGAGGCATACAATTCCATGGATACCAGTGGTGATTCCTGGCCACTATTGAAATCCGATCCAGGATAAATCCCATGCTCGTCTTCCATCTAGTTTGGTGGCAATTAAAAATTTGGCGAGGATAAAGAAGGATGAAACTCATTTAACTAAATTGAAGAACAATTTCGAAGAGAAAAGATGGAAGGCCAAATCTCAGAACAAGTTATCTCGGAGGAAGCACGGCACGCTTGGAAAATAGGCAAGCAACCGGGTCTCACAAGCAAGGTCCCCGATGAGGTAATGAGAGAGCAATTTCGGCTGGATAAAGAGGACATATTCAAGGCCGTAAAGAACAAGAAAGAGGTTAAGAAGGGTGAGACTATGGTGGACTTATGAAGATTTCGGTTTTAATGTGAGGGGTTTGGGGAAGAAGGCAAAAAGAAGGGAGATTAAGGAGATGTTGAAGAAATTTAGAATTGATTTATGTTGTATACAAGAGATAAAATTGGAGAAAATGGGCAACAAAATCACTAACTCAATTTGGCCCGATCAATCCTTCTATTGGGCTTGCATGGATGCGAGAGGGCAAGGCGGGGGTATCCTCTCAATTTGGAACGACAGGGTATTCGTAAGGTTAGTGCGTGGTTCGCGAAAGGAGTCCTTGTGGTAAACGGTCATCTCCGTGAGGATGGATCTCGAGTATGCATTGTGAATATCTATGCCCCATGTTATTTTGCCGAAAAGTTGATTCTTTGGGATTTAGTTGGAAACATTGTAGCGCAACAAAGCAATAGTTATATCTGTGTGGTGGGGGATTTTAATGCAATTAGGAGGGTGGATGAGAGACGAGGAGGGGCTCGGGAATAGATTACGAGAGATATGTCCGAAATCAATTATCTCATTTCAATGGCTAATTTGATTAAACTCCCCTTGAGAGGTAGATCTTTCACTTGGTATCGCAAGGATGGAACTTGTATGAGCAAGCCGTACCGTATTTTTGTGAATGAAGATTGAATGAATAAGTGGCCGATCAATACACAAAGAGCTGCGGGAGATCGTTTTGAGACCATTGTCCTATTTACATTGATTCGGTGGTAAAGATTGGGGCCCAAGGCCGTTTTGGTTCATTAACAGCCGGTTAACACACCCGAATTTTAATTCTTTTATCTCCGAAAAATGGTTGTAGTACGGGATTGAGGATGGGCGGGTTACCGCTTGAAAGAAAAGCTGAAACTTATGAAAACCAATCTTAGATAGTGGAACAAGATGGTGTTCAGTGAATTTGGATCATAAGATTGAAGAAAAAAAAAAAGAAAATTGAGTTACTTGATAATTTGGATGAGGTATTTGGGCTCGAAGAGAATGAAGTAATAAGGAGAAACCAAGTTACGACAGAGCTTATGAGAAGTTTAATGCAAAAGATAAATTTATGTCTCAAAAGCAAAAACAAAGTGGTGACAGATGGAGATGTTAATTCGGCATATTTTCACACTGGATCAACGGGAGACAAAAGACCACAGGTTTAGAAGGAATTCTCTCAAATAACAGATGAATTGAATGCGCCTTGGAAGTGAAGAAAGCTGGAGCAGATCACTTTAAAAAGCAGATTCACGGCGAGAAGTTTGTATCGACACAAGTTCTCGAGAGACCTCTTCCGAAAACAGATTCCTGCCTTTCAAAATGAATATCCGAGAGCAAAATTCACCGAGGAGGAAATCAAATCGGCTATTTGGAGCGGTGACTCAAACAAAAGTCCTGGGACCGGATGGTTTTTCCTTCGCTTTCATTAAGAATGATTGGGAAATTATGAAAGTAGAGTTGATGAAGATGATGGAAGAATTCCATGAAAGGGGGAAAATTGTGAAAGGCTTAAACTCATATTTTATTGTGCTCATACCAAAAAAAGAGAGATGCCAAACTTTCAACGACTTGAGACCAATCTCGCTCATTGGGTGCATTTACAAGATCATTGCAAAGACTTTGCGAATAGATTAAGTAAAGTACTTGGCGAGGTGATTTACGAGAATCAATCGGCTTTCGTGGGAGGGAGGCAAATTTTAGATTGGGTTGTTTGTCTTAATGAACTGATCGATGAAATAAAAAAGAAGAGGCTGAAAAGAATCATTTTTAAGGTAGACTTCGAAAGCTTATGATCTGATTGATTGGGATTTCCTAGATGAGATGATGGAAGGGTTAAATTTCTCATTGACTTGGAGAAAATGGATCGAGAATGTATTTCCTCGGCTTCCTCTTGATTCGATCAACGGCTTGACCCGTCGGAAATTTTTAACACGGAGAGAGGAATTAGGCAAGGGGACCCACTCTCCCCTTTCCTATTCCTCATTGTGGCGGAGGGCCTTAGCCTACTAGTGAAGAAAGCGATTGAAATTGGCATCCCGGAGGCGAGAAGTTGGGAGAGATAAAATCAAAGTTTCATACCTTCAATATACCGATGATACGATATTTTCATATTCGGCAAGGATGGAGAACATTAAAGCAATTAAGCACATTCTAAGTAATTTTGAAATGGCGCCGGGCTTAAAGGTCAACTTTAAAAAAATGTGAAGTGATGGGAATTAATGTGGAAGACACACGCGATTACAAGATATGGTGGCTATTTGAAATGCAAGGTGAGCAAAAGTCCTCTAACTTATTTGGGTATTAATGTCGGAATCAACCACCGTCTTACAAAAGCTTGGTCGAACCTAACGGGAAAAGTGAAACGAAGGCTAAATTCTTGGAGTGGAAAGCATCTATCCTTTGGGGGTCGTATTACCCTTATCCAATCCGTCTTATCGGCGCTTCCGATCTACTGCCTATCCTTTTATCAAATTCCGAAGAAAGTCTTGAGTGAGCTCACTAGTATTCAAAGAAAGTTTCTTTTGGGGGAGGGAAGTGAGGAGAAAGATAGAATTTCCTAGGTTAGGTGGGGTGAGGTTTGTAAACCGAAAAGCAAGGGGGTTTGGGTATTAATGATTTGAATGTCTTTAATTTAACTTTGGTAGGAAAATGGGTGTGGGGGTGTTGGAGAGTGAGGAGTTGCTGTGGATTAAAATTTTGAAATCAAGATATGGAGAGAACCTTTTTCTTTTTAGAGATTGAGGGAGATGCTTGGAGGGAAAAGGATTCGGGGTTTGGGAGGTGTCTCGGTGTGGTGGAAGGATGTGTGTGATCTATATTGGGGGAAGAGGGAGGAGCAGAGGCTAGCTTGAGAGATGAGTTCGAAAGGAAGGTTGGGAAGAGGGAGGGGACGAAATTTTTGCTTGATCGGTGGGGAGGGGACAACTTGTTGCAAGAAAGATTTGTTTAGGATTAGTTTACAAAAAGAGGTGAAGATTAGTGAAGTATTGACATGGGAGGGTCCGGGTGGAATTGGTCTTTTATTTGGAGGAGGAAGTTGTGAGAAAGAGAAAGAAATGCTTAATTCTCTTATTGATTTTTTGAGCAGTACAAATTTTCAATGGAAGAAGATGATATTTAGAGATGGCGATATGCGAGAAAATGAGGTCTACACAACAAAGGCGGCATACAATAGGCGTCTTTGGAAAGATCGGCAGGAAGGAAGCATCCAAGAATCCAAGGCTTTCAAAAGCTTATGGGGTAATTTTGCACTAAGCGAGTCAAAGCGATCGCACAGAAGCGTTGAGGGAGAGATTGCCAACGAAGGTGGAACTTCAAAAGAGGATAATCTTCATGGCAAATAATGATTTACGTTGTGCTTTATGTGGTGAAGAGGAAGAGAGTGTGTCACATATTCTATTCACATGTAAGGTGAGTTGAAATTGTGGATATTGTGTTACAAATGGTTGAAAGTGGATATGGTGCCTCACAATAGGTCATTACCACATCTACTACAACACAAGCATTTATTGGGATCCAAAGGGAGTAATGATCAAATTTTCAATGGTAATTCTCAACAACTGCGACGGTGTCAATTGTGGTATTTTGGAGTAGGAGAAATGATCAAATTTTCAATGGTAAGAACTTTAATATTCAAAATAGATTTAGGGAGATGAGAGCAAATGTGTGGTCTTGACTTGTAGCAAAGGAGAAAATGTGCTTGAATTTGTCTTTTAATGAGTGGTGTGATCATCCGATGGTGATTAAATAGAGACCAGAGGGTTTGAATATTGTAAGGGTTGGAGTACCTCTTATACTCTAACTTTTTACATATATTATTTCTTTTTCTTTGATTAAAAAAATAACATGTATATATGATCCTATCGTAATCATGCTTTAAGCCAAATGATGTATAAATACGATATGAAACTTCATCTCATACATGAGATCGTCTCGTGTAAGAACAATTGTGTTTATACCACTTCATAGTTAAATTCCCCTTTTTTTGGGGGGTTCATTTAAATTCCCCTTTTGATATAATTTAAATTGGGCATATTGCGGTTTTGATCCCAAAAGAATTTTTTCATCGTACTTTTGGTACTATGCTCCAAAATGATCATTTTATGTGTATTTTAATTGCAAAATTAATCACACAAAAATCATTTTTAACACTTTTTTTTTTTACAAAAAGACTAGAATTGTTAAAAAATAATCATTTTCATGAGTTTGTATTCTCGTACCACTTCTACAAGTTTTTCAATTTAAATTATAGCATGACCATTATTTTTCATTTTAAAAATTAAAAGTTAGGGGACAAAAATACTTTAAAAAAATTATTTTAAAATGTCAACAATTTCCTCGTTAACATATTAATTACCATAAACATCTCTTATTTTGTGGGCCCACATCCCTAATTGTGATTTTTTATATTAATAAAAATTGATTTTGTAGGCCCCCGCGTGCCTTATTCCGAAATATATATATATATATATATATATATATATATATTAAATAAAGGAGGGATCTTAATTGAATGTATGTATCTACCCACAAGTTTTTATTAATTTTTCATTTTGACAAATTAATTAATTTTGACTACTTACAAAGGAGTATATCTCTTATTTTAAGAGGGGGCTTTCGTGAGCTAAAACTTTAAGGCAAAAACTTGTATGAGACCGTCTCATGCATGAGACCGAATCACTTTTTAATAAATTGTTATCACTTTTTAAAAAAGTGATACAAATTAGTATAAAAGTGATAACAAATTAAAAAGTGATAACAATTTATGAAAAGTGATAACAATTTATGAAAAAGTGATAACAAATTATGAAAAAGTGATAATAATTTATTAAAAAGTGATTCCGTCTCATGTCCGTCTCATGCATGAGACGGTCTCATACAAGAGTGTCTCAAACTTTAATTAGTACTTTTAACTCATTTTCATTCCCTCCTCCCCACAAAGAATTAATTTTGATACATGTTTCGTTTTGTTTAATATATTTTTATGTTAAAGTTTATCCTGAATTTTAATCCGTAAAGATTTATGTATCATTAAAGTTGATATATTTGGATAATATAAATATATTATGATTATTTGGATGATATTACTCCTTCCGTTATAATTTAGATTGTTTAAACTTAAATGACACGAGTTTTGATAAAAATATTGTTTATTAGTATTAACTATTAAAATGTGTAAATTGAATGGTAAATGAGTCTTTTCAATTTATTGAAGTAAATAATTGAGTGGGGGTGATTTAATTATAGTGGAGAATTGAGTGACATGAAGTGTAAAGAAAAAAGTTTGTAAGAGTTTAGTTTGAGAGATGATGATTTTTATTTTTTTGCTATTTTAGGTATGAAAAAATAAAATTGTAATGTCTATTTTTAATTTGAACAATTTAAATTGTAACGGATGGAGTATATTATATAATATAATGGATCTGAGATTAGAAACTACATGAATTTTGTTTAGATTAAATCAATTTTTCATAATATATTATATTTGAATATATGATTAGTTTGTTAAAAAATATCAATATACAAATATTTACAATATAAATAATTTTTATTTATACTCCCTCCATCCAATAAAAGATTTCATAGGAGGCAATGAACACACTTTATGAAAGAAGAGTAATGATAGGGTTTTGAGGGATAATTTTGTAAACTTTTATGTATAAAGTAGAAAAAAATTATTGGGTAGTATGTATGTGTGAATCAAAAAGTAATGACATTTTGTGTAAATTAGTGAAAATTGTGAGAGTGAAGTTAGAGTTTTCTATTTTAAGGGTATGAAACTTATAGTGAGACGAACGAAAAATAAAAATGTGAAAAAATTTATAGAAATAAGAGAGTATATAAAAGGGGGAATAAAAATATATTTAGTGCTTGACTAGATTTAAGTTGTCTCTGGATTTGATTAATGAATTGCAAATTCATAATTACAATTCTCTATACTTAAATGAATTAAATGTATTAAATATTATACTAAATGGTACTCCATCCGTCTCGACATTTGTAAAAAGGTCCGTCTTATACTCGTTCGAGATATTTGCTAAAAAGATCCGTCTCGTACTCATTGCATCATTTTCTTAAATGATAATAAAATAACTTTTTCACTTTTATATATCCCCCTCAAACACTATAATATTACACCACATGCCACTATTTTTCCACACTAATTCAATTTAATACTATTAAACAACTCTCTTATTAAAGTTGAAAAGACTCCCTACCCCCATAAAAAAATAACTTATATTATTAAATAACTCTTACATTAAAATTTATGTCAAACACTAAATACAACGAGTATGGAACAGAGGGAGTATCACTTAAGTTGTTGAAAGGTACTAATAATAAAGAGTGTCGCTTAAATTACTTAAAGATATTAGTCATGATAATAAATGACACTATTTTTTTTTTTTGACAAGGATAAATGACACTACTTAAATTATGTGAAAGATGTTAATTGCAATATTATGATTACAATTTTCTAATTACAGGTTAAAAAAATAACCTAATTACAAATAGGTTAAAAAAGTTTTAAAATTTTGAACATAAGCACAAAAATATTTGAAAAGACGCACAAAAATATTTGAATATGATTTTATTTATAATTTTGGATTTTTTCTTGAATCTATTTGTATTTTTTTCCTTTTCTTCTAATTATGCTTAATTGTTTGGATTGATTTTAATGATTTATAAACAATGTTTGGATTTTAATTTGGAATACAATGTATTATGATTACAATTTTATATTAAAACTTATTTTTTTAAATTTTTTTCTCGTAACTTATTATTGGTTCGTTTAGTGCGCGGCCCGCTGAGGTTAAAATTAGCTAGAATCAAATGAATTTTATTTTACGTGCAGACAATGCGCAACGAAATGGTCAATAAGGCCCAAACCCAACCCCCATATATTTTCACACTAGTTGACACCATTGCTAAGAAAAAAATTAGAGTTTAAATTTGGTTGCTGTATATTTGTCATTTTAACTGTTTTTCTTAATTTCTTAAATATTTATTTTTCATCTCATACTTTTAATTCTATAATTATCGTTCATATATTTCATATACCCTAAATCATTATATCTATAATTGATTAAGGATAAAATGTCTAAATTCTATGTTCCTTTATTTATTATAAATTTCTAAGAAGACATTTATTGCAAAACAAAGATAGTACTTAAGTACAAGCTTTTTTTTTTAAAAAGTTAATCTTTTGGTAAGATTATCACAATAACGCAGAGTAAATAGGTGCGTCAATTTTGGATTTGACACGATAACAAGATGAAGGATAATAATGTTTGAGCTTATTGTGCTCGTATTGTTATCGTATTGAAACGCTAAAGACACATAATTTTTGTGTCGTGTTCGTGTTAATCCGTGTTAAATTGAAAAAAGAAATCGATTGTATATATCACTTGGTATTTTATAATTTTATTAGAGATTTTTTTATCGTGTTTTATTGTGTCGTATAATTTAATGTGTTTTATTGTGACATATCGTGTCGTGTCAAATATTATATTTTCTCGTCCGAGAATGTTTTCACACTTTTATTTTTCGTCCTTTCTAAAATAACTTCAAAATTCCATATAAAAACTAAACTAAAAAAAAATCATCAATAATTAGGGAATTATGAATTAGATAAACAATTTATGAACTTTGGGCGACATTCATTAATTATTTGCTTCTTAATTTTTCACTCTTAAATTAACCTAAAAAACGTGGAATATAAACCTATTTTTAGATGTGTGGTGAACAACTTATATGAGTCGATTCTCATTACATTATATTATATGTAGAGATGGCTACTAGAGAGAGAATCTTTAGAGAGTGTGAGAGAGAGTGTAGAGAGGGTGAGGCTGGGTTCAAGGGTAGTTCTCCCGATTCCGAGTGGCACTGGTAAGGCGTAAAGAAATCGTAGGCACCCTAACCTCGCAGTCGGCGGTCGATCGGCAGTTAGAAAAGTGGATTGGAACAGGGTATGGAACTCATCCAATGGAACAGTGACCTTTTTCTTCAAGAATTTCATACGTATCGCACTATTAATTCTTTGACATAGATCTTCGTAAAAATTGAGGTGGTTAGAGACATTTTTATCCCAAATAAGGTAAGACGAGATGGTTTAAAATACGGCTTTGTGCGTTTTGGAGGAAACATTGACATTGGCAAGTGGAGAAGATGTTGAACAACACCTGGATTGGTTCTTTTTAAGATAAGAGCCAATATGTCGAAGTTCAATAGCGGTCCAGAGAGACAGATTCTAAGAGTGGAGAAGGCATTGCTTAGAAGACAGACATTTCGACAAGCTTGGAGAATAGAGGACAAAACTTACGGGGAGGTTATTGCGGGAAGAAATAACCTTAGTGGGAATGAACACACCAACCAAAAGACCTTGCCAAATAAGAATGTTACGGCCTTAGCTATTCATCGGATCCAAGGGATAAAGATAGGCTCTGAAATTGCTACTGGGAGCCCGAAGGACAATTTGACATGGTCTCAAGTGGGTAGTTTGATTAAAGAGCTTTGCGGTGAATCAATCAAAGCCTCATATATGCGTGGAAATTTTGTGCTATTCCAAGCGGTCACCAAGAAGATTCAATTGGAGGCGTTACATGATTTTCTTGAGTGGTTCTATTTTATCGGACTGGGATGTAAATGACGTTAATTGTCGCAGGGTGGTTTGGACAAAATGGTATGGGATACCATTGCACGCTTGGAACAAAAATTTCTTCGATCTTGTGTCGTCCAAGTTTGGTACGATTTTGAAGATTGATGCGGACATTGCACAAAAAGGAGAACCTTTAACTTGCCAGGGTCTTAATTCGCACCTCATATCCAAAATTATCAAGAATGGCAATTCTTGTTAAAATTGATGGTTTGGATTTACTGATTAGGGTTTTAGAGAAGGAAGAAGTGGAATCCCTTAACGTGGAAGAGATAGTCGGGAATTAGGGAAGAAGATGAAGTTGTATCGGAATCAAATTTTTTGGGCTCACAGACTATAGTCCGGAAACTCCACCGAGAAAATTCATCGGTGATGGGAAGAACGATGCAAGGGACGTCTTTTGGCTCCCAACCCTAACGATCGCTCAATTTCGGAGCGAGGATCGAAGTACGCAGCCATGCAAACCTTGTGGGGGCTAGGAAGCTTCAAAATCCAATTTCTCCAAAAAGTTTCGAATAAGGCGGTTGGGCCCTCAATGGATAAAGTAGCTGCAGACGTAGTAAATGGAGTTTTGGGCCTTGGTCAATTGGGCCCGGTTAAAAATATTTCAAATATTAATTTTGAGTCCATGGCCGAATTTTCTCCTCTTAGTGGGCCTAATAACTTGGCCCAACGTGGGAACTTTTCAAAGTAGAATATTCTAGAGTAAAAAAATTCACCCCTTTTGTGGTGGTTAGCTCGAAGTGCGTGACACACACACTTGCGTAAGAGGCATCGATTCTATGGATACCGATGGCGATTCCCGGGTCACTATTGAAATCGATCCAGTGGATGAATCTCCTACTCGTCTTCCATCTAGTTTTGTGGCAATTAAAAATTTGGCGAGGATAAAGAAGGATGAAACTCATTCAACTAAATTTAAGAATAGTTTCAAGAGAAAAGATAGAAAGCCAAATCTCGAAACAAGTTATCTTGGAGGAAGCACGACACGCTTGGGAAATAGGCAAGCAGTGGGTCTCACAAGCAAGGTCCCCGATGAGGTAATGAGAGAGCAATTTGATTCGGTTGCTGGAAAAGAAGGACAGATTCAAGGCCGTAAAGAACAAGAAAGAGGTTAAGGAAGCGAGACTGTGGACTTATGAAGATTTTCAGTTTTAATGTGAGGGGTTTGGGGAAGAAGGCAAAAAGAATGGAGATTAAGGAGATGTCAAGAAATTTAGAATTGATTTCTGCTGTATACAAGAGACAAAGTTGGAGAAAATGGGCAACAAAATCACTAACTCAATTTGGCCCGATCAATCCTTCGATTGGGCTTTCATGGATGCAGAGGGCAAGGCGGGGGTATCCTCTCAATTTGGGAAACGATAGGGTATTCTGTAATGTTAATGTGTGGTTCGCGAAAGGAGTCCTTGTGGTAAACGGTCATCTCCATGAGGATGGGTCTTAGGTATGCATTGTGAATATTTATGCCCCATGTTCTGTGGGATTTAGTTATATCTGTGTGGTGGGGGATTTTAATGCAATTAGGAGGGTGGATGAGAGACGAGGGAGGGGCTCGGGAATAGATTACATAGATATGTCTGAATTTAATGATCTCATTTCAATGGCTAATTTGATTGAACTTCCCTTGAGAGGTAGATCTTTCACTTGGTATCGCAAGGATGGAACTTGTATGAGTAAGCTCGGACCGTATTTTTGTGAATGAAGATTGGATAAATAAGTGGCCGCATCAATACACAAAGAGCTGCGAGAGATCGTTTTGAGACCATTGTCCTATTTACATTGATTCGGTGGTAAAAGATTGGGGCCCAAGGCCGTTTCTGTTCATTATCAACTAGTTAACACACCCGAATTTTAATTCCTTTATCTCCGAAAAATGGTTGGAATACAGATTGAGGGATGGGTGGATTACCGCTTGAAAGAAAAATTGAAACTTATGAAAACCGATCTTAAACGGTGGAACAAGATGGTGATCGGGAATTTGGATCATAAGATTGAAGAAAAGAAACATGAAATTGTGTTACTTGATAGGAATTTGGATGAGGTATTCGGCTCAAGAGAATGAAGTAATAAGAAGAAATCAAGTTCTGGCAGAGCTTATGAGAAGTTTAATCGGGATGATAAATTTATGTCTCAAAAACAAAAACAAAGTGACTGACAAATGGAGATGTTAATTCGACATATATTCATAGCCGGATCAACGGAGGCGTAAGACCCGGGGTTTAGAAGGAATTCTCTCAAATAATGACAGATTGATTCTGCCTTGGAAGTGAAGAAAGCTGCAGCAGATCACTTTAAAAGCAGTTCACGGACATAAGTTTGTTTCGACCCAAGTTCTCGAGAGACCTCTTCCTAAATAGATTTACGTATTTCAAAATGAATATCCGAGAGGAAAATTCACCTGAAGAGGAAATCAAATCGGCCATTTGGAGCAGAGACTAAAAAAAAAAAGTCTCGTGTCCGGATGGTTTTTCCTTCGCTTTCATTAAGAATAATTGGGAAAATATGAAAGTAGAGTTGATGCAAATGATGGAAGAATTCCATGAAAGGGGGAAAATCGTGAAAGGCTTAAACTCATCTTTTATTGTGCTCATACCAAAAATGAGAGATGCCAAACTTTCGACGACTTGAGACCAATCTTGCTCATTGGATGCATTTACAAGATCATTGCAAAGACTCTTGTGAATAGATTAAGTAATGTACTTGATGAGGTGAATTCGAGAATCAATCGACTTTCATGGGAGGGAGGCAAATTTTAATAGGGTTGTTTGTCTTAACGAATCGATCGATGAAGCAAAAAGAAGAGGCTGAAAAGAATTATTTTTAAGGTAGACTTGAAAGCTTATGATACGCTTGATTGAGATTTCCTAGATGAGATGATGGAAGGATTAAATTTCTCATTGACTTGGAGAAAATGGATTAGAGAATGTATTTCCTCGGCTTCCTCTTCGGTTCTAATCAACGGCAGCCCGTCGGAAATTTTTAACCTCGAGAGAGGAATTAGGCAAGTGGACCCACTCTCCCCTTTCCTATTTCTCATCGTGGCGGAGGGCCTTAGCCTACTAGTTAAGAAAGCAATTGAAATTGGCATTCTAGGGGCAGCAGAAGTTGGGAGAGATAAAATCAAAGTTTCACACATTCAATACGCCGATGATACGATCTTTTCATGTTCAACAAGGATGGAGAACATTAAAGCAATTAAGCACATTCTACACAATTTTGAAATGACATTGGGCTTAAAGGTCAACTTTAAAAAATGTGAAGTGATGGGAATTAATGTGGAAGACACACAGTACAAGAGATGGCCGGCTATTTGAAATACAAGGTGAATAAAAGTCCTCTAACTTATTTGGGTATTAATGTCGGAATCAACCACCGTCTTATAAGAGCTTGGTCGGACATAATAGAAAAAGTGAAACGAAGGCTAAATTCTTGGAGTGAAAAGCATATATCCTTTGGGGTCGTATTACCCTTATCCAATCCGTCTTATCGGCGCTTCCGATCTTGCCTATCCTTTTATCGAATTCCAAAGAAAGTCTTGAGTGAGCTCACTAGTATTCAAAGAAAGTTTTTGGGGGAAGTGAGGAGGAAGATAGAATTTCCTGGGTTAGGTGGGGTGAGGAAAAACAAGGGGGTTTGGGTATTAAAGATTTGAATGTCTTTAATTTAGCTTTGGTAGGAAAATGGGTGTGGAGGGTGTTGGAGAGTGAGGAGTTGCTGTGGGTTAGAATTTTGAAATCAAGATATGGAGATAACCTTTTTTTTGAGAGATTAGGGAGATGCGTGGAGGGCAAAGGATTCGGGGTTTGGGAAGTGTCTCGGGATGGTGGAAGGATGTGTGTGAACTATATTGGGGAAGAGGGAGGAGCAGAGGCTGGCTTTAGAGATGAGTTCGAAAGGAAGGTTGGGAAGTGGGAGGGGACGAAACTTTGGTTTGAGCTTGTGCAAGAAAGATTTGGTAGACTTTTTAGGATTAGTTTACAAAAAAGGTGAAGATAGTGAAGTAATGACATGGGAGAGGTCCTGTGGAAATGGTCTTTCATTTGGAGGAGGGAGTTGAGAGAAAGAGAGAAAGAAATGCTTAATTCTTTTATTGATTGTTTGAACAAAGTTCAAATTTTCAATGGAAGAAGAGAATATTTGGAGATGGCGACATGCGAAAATAGGGTCTACACAACAAAGGCAACATACAATAAACGTCTTTGGAAAGATCACGGGAAGGAAGCATCCAAGAATCCAAGGCTTTCAAAAGCTTATGGGGTAATTTTGCACCAAGCAGAGTCCAAGCGATCGCACGGAAAGCGTTGAGAGAGAGATTGCCAACGAAGGTGGAACTTCAAAAGAGGGGAATCTTCATGGCAAATAATGATTTACGTTGTGCTTTATGTGGTGAAGAGGAAGATAGTGTGTCACATATCCTATTCACATGTAAGGTGAGTTGTGAATTGTGGACATTGTGTTACAAATTGTTGAAAGTGGATATGATGCCTCACAACAGGTCATTACCACATCTACTACAACATAGACATTTATTGGGATCCAAAGGGAGTACGAAACTATTCTCAACAACTGGACGGCGTCAATTGTGGTAATTTGGAGCCGGAGAAATGATCAAATTTTCAATGGTAAGAACTTTAATATTCAAAATAGATTTAGGGAGATGAGAGCAAAAGTGTGGTCTTGACTTGTAGCAAAGGAGAAAATGTGCTTGAATTTGTCTTTTAATGAGTGGTGTGATAATCGATGGTGATTAAATAGAGATCGGAGGGTTTGAATATTGTAAGGGTTGGAGTACCTCCTTGTACTCTAATTTTTACATATATAATTTTTTTTTTTGCCGATTAAAAAAAAAGACATGTATATTATATGATCCTATCGTAATCATGCTTTAAAGCCAAATGATGTATAAA